>NAJN01000942.1:0-15308 GCA_005059845.1 Cryomyces minteri | reverse complement strand
AGAAGTGAATTGAGGTCAGTAAGCTGCGGCAACTAGGGCGAATGTGTATCCTATGGGCGCCATGAATTGACGAAATATTCTTGAGAACATACACATATTGGTCGCATCCATCGAAGTCGCCTTGAGCCCCAGCGCACTGGGTCGCGTTGGTGGTAGGATATGAAGCCTGACAGAACTGAAGCGTAGCCAGCTTTTTGTTGCAGTAGGTGGATTCGGAGTCCGTAACATAAGCTGATCTGCATCAACCAATCTTTGTCAGCACGACATTCACAAGTGTAGTTCTGTGAGTGAAAGACTTACAGTGTTGCGATGCAATCGGCTTGCGGGTTCTGCGGGTTCAAAGCGCACACGGCTGATGCGAGCTATCGCAAGGCATGAATTAGCTCTGTCATTGGTGATCTCCAACAAAGGTCACACAGCGAAGGATCCATACGTTTTACGTGCTGTTGTACACTGTCTCTCTCTTAAATATCTGGCCCTCCGAAGCAGAGGTCTCTGCCTTTGACTGAAGTTGTTGGTCGACTAGGCTTCGTCGCCATATCCACGACCCTTCGACGGAAGGTGTCAGTAACGACAGGGCAGCAAGGGCTGTAACGACAGAAGGGGAGATCATGTTGAGTAGGCTAAGTGTGCTCAATCTTGGTCTTCTTTCCCAATGTTGATATTTGGTTGAACGATGGACGATGAACCAACCAATATATATTGAAGTATCGGTCCAAAAACGAAATCTGCAAACGAGTGTATGGGCCTGTCAGGATGAGAACGGATGCAGAATACTGTACACATATAGGTCCTGCGGACTTGTTTACACCGACGCGTACGGTTTCGGCTGTCGCTACGCCCATCGTGGAATGTGAAATATGGAATGTGAGCTGTCGAAATAGAGAGGCTGGAATGCGTAGGTGGAAAAGAATGTAGCCGAACTCAGGGAACTCAATGGCGACAACTTAGCGAATTTTGTTTGTCGTATCCAGTTTCGATGTGACGAAGAGCGCGGCAACCACAAGCCGCCGTGAACTGGATCCTCGCACTCATGCGACGTCTTTCTAAGACTGATTTAACTGACCCTCGTTGTATCACTGTTGCTTCAGTACTTCTAAAGCCTGAAGCTGCTGAGCCTCGAATTTTGTGGTCAACCTTCGTCCCACCAAAGCAACCCCCTCCAGACCGCTTGAACCTCCCATGTTGTATGCGACAATAGGTGACAGTTTTCTAAGCTCTCTCCACAAGGGCTTTGATATTCGTAACGCAACTGTATACATGACGATGCACATTACTCCGGAAGTTCGAACTTGCTGATGATGTGGTCGCGCTTGTAACGTGTAAATGCGAGCTTGCTTCTGCTGGTGGGACGATCCGTTCAGTGTCTCCAAAGGCTGACCGTTTAGGCAAGGTCTTGCGAGTGCAGTCAGCCTACTTCCAATACGAGTTCGATGTGGCGACGGATCTTAAGAAGGCTTTCAGGGGCGTGGTAAGCCTTTTGCAGACGGGGATACTTCCAAGTCTGTAGGCGCGTGTTTCGATCAACAATCTGCAATGCTCTCTCTCGATCGGTGGTGGTCTCGGTCGTGGCATTGTTGTCACTTCTTTGGGACACTGAGTACCCTTTGTAAGAAATAGCGGCCTGGGAGCGTTTTTGCCCACTTTTGGCCTGAATTGAGCGGCTTCAATCTTATCTGCATGGACACCAACAGTACCCTCCTTATTAACTCACATCAATGGGTCCGACTTGAACGTCAGATCTCGTTGTCGACAGTTTCGAGGTCTCGAAGGTGAAGATTGGCTCGTAAGGCGACAGCGGTCTAACAAGGCGTCAGCAAGAGGAGTGCGTAGTCGACAACGAACGCAATGTCGCCTGGCAAGGTAAGAGCCAGCAGTCTCTGAACAGTTCGAGCAAAAACCGGTACGCTGAACGTTCTCTGCATATTTAGTGGCATGAACGTCATGCCACGACCTCAACACTGCCACAAAGTCGACAAGCCCATGGCGGTTGCTCTGTCCAAGTTGGTGGCCTCAGTGCGCCAATGAATTGTCGTAAGCTATAAGTTTCCTTGAGATGGCGGATGGAGAGCGACTACGTGAAAACGATAAGCCCGCAAAGCACGATCGTACTTCTCAAGGGTGGAAAAGGTCCTTACATCGGGAGGCAGCATGTCACTTCTCCAGTATCTCTCGATCGCTTGGAAAACCAAGATGCGACAGCGAGAACCCCTGGCCAAGGTATTCTCGATTGAGCGAAGGAAGTTCTGCCACGCTGACGGCCCCTTGGTACCTCTGCTGCTTTGTCCAAGGGTCGTCTCGCAAGTTCTGGTGGCGTCGCTGTCGTCGTTGTGGTCGCATCGTGTGCTGTCAACGTCGAGGCTGTCAGGGTATTATTAACAGCTGTGGTGAACCCATACTTGAAGTGACGGTCTAGAGCGAGCGTCGGTGTCAAGTGTATCAAGGTATTTGCACATGTTTGATCAAGCCAAATAACTAGCGGCGTCGGCTGGTTGCTCGCAGTCGTGCCATGACAAGACTTCCTCTCGTTCGAGCTATGAACTCGGCTTGGAGATTCGAAGGCCTCGTATACTATACAGGCAGTGTGAAGTTTAATATCTCAGATCTTCGGTAGTTCAACGCGATGCTCGCGTTTGGACAGCTGCAATTGATTTCGTACGAAGATGAATTAGGTATCGCTGGGCACGGAAGCCTTTTCCTTGACGGGAACTCTGTGAGACGAAGTTCGTCAGTATCTCCTGAGTTCTGGGATCTCACCTCGGTCATTTAAAGAGCGTGGGAGTCTACGGCCGCTGAGCGCGTGTGAACGAAACCCAGGAGTATGATACTCCAACGGCGGCGAACTTCGCGAGAACCCTGTACGATACGTTTCAAGGGGGTCTTAGTCCGGAGAGCAGGAAGAGATACCAACGAGCAGACGACGACTGACTAAAAGTACCGGTGAGTGATGGCTAACCGAATGGGGACCCCGATTTTCGTCCACAACAATTCCCCGCAGTCCCGCACGTTCGAAAGGACTGGATCATCCTCCTTTCATCACGACATGGGAACGGTCCAAATTCTTGGCTGTCTACATCCCTTCTTCGGCCCTTCCCATTGCTCTGGTAGACATAGTGTCAAAAGAGCTCGGGGACCAAGCTACTCGTGTAAGGGTGATCGAAGTCCTCCCTAAAAGCATCATAAGGCATGCGCACTGACACACAGGAATGAGGTGTCGGGTCCTGCGCAACACTTGGAAGCTCCTCGACTTTCACTCCATTAGCTGCGTACGCAGAGAAACAGAGTGGGGACTGCATACGGCTTAAGTAGCAGAGGAGCAATCAGGCGTCATTCAATTCTGCCGGGTCGCCCTGATAGTTTGCCCAGAAGCGAGCAACAGCCCTCTGAGCTATGTCGGAGCCGTCGAACCGTTGCCGATAATAGTTAAAGACGGCAAATTCTTCCTTGGAAAGAATATAGGTGTCAGGCTGTGCCTGGATGCGGTCCCAGATGTCGCCAAGAATCTCTTCGAGGTAAGCCGATACCGTTGGATCGAGATCTCCTTCGGTATTTCTAGCCATGTCTAGGGCTCTCTGAATGGTAAGGGGACCAATGCCGTCAGCTTCTGTAGCACTGTTACTGCCCATAATGGCCGTAAGTCAAGACTTGTAGCAGAGATTAAGGATAAAAACGATCGAACAGAGAGACCTCAGGATATAATTATGGACAGAAAGGAAAGTAACTGAGTGACAAGAAATGCATGTGGTTGAATAGGGCTGTGTACCCTGGGCCGTGTCTGCTTTTGAAGGTCCCAAGAAGGGCCAAAGCGTGCTGATGAAGTCTCGACTATAGCTTCGCTTCATGACGGTCTATGGATCCGCTTTCTGTAAGCCGCAAACGGTTGGTTCGGGAGCCCGGCAAGCGTTACAGGGCCCGTGAAATCCAATCGGACATTGATCGACTTGCGGAATCTCGACATGATCTGCCCAAACTCCACCACTGAAGGTTCCGCTGTTCTTCGCCCTGCGACACCCTTGAAGAGAGTTTGAGCTACGATCCACGTTGTGCTCCTGTACGACTTCGGTATGTATTGCTCGCGTCAGCTGCACATCCAAGGTTTTACCCAGTGGTCCGGCCTCGGCCCAGTCAGCAATTTACCTTATGCTGTAAGGTATTCGCTTTGGTGCTTACCGTCGCAACAAGGCTGACCACGGATTTGAAGCCAGCGGAAACTTTAAAGTCTGTTCCACCCACGCGAGCATGAGCCTAGGCAGTTTCGGCTTGTCATATCGCAAGTAACATTGTCTCTTCTTGGTTGGTCAAAGGACACGTCCACAATTGCATTTTCCTTCGCATCTGCATCTCCATCTCCATAGCTTGTGAGAAATTGCTGCTCGTTTGAATGATACGAGTCAAGTCTCGCCCACGCTAAAGCGGAGCTGACACCGCCGCCGCAAGAGTTGGCTGTGACACCAGAGTATGTTGCCCAATAATCGGTGAGGTAGGTCTTTCTACTGGGCCAAGATCAAACCAGACTTGCTCCTCTACAGGTCGGAGCAACCTCATGCCGATGCAGCATGTTCGCCTCGGTCCGAGCTCACCCCTGCTCTACACGTTTGCC
The DNA here is from genome assembly GCA_005059845.1 of Cryomyces minteri. Lineage (NCBI taxonomy): Eukaryota > Fungi > Ascomycota > Dothideomycetes > Cryomyces > Cryomyces minteri. Next base: position 10,708 of record NAJN01000942.1, on the reverse strand, counting down.
ACGTGGACGACCCTGGTTCGAGGTGGTAGCGCCATGAATTCCACACTTCAAAAGTGAAGCTTAAGGCGGCTGAAGGCGAATGGCGCGCTTTGGGTGCTCAAGAGTGTACGGATGGGGCAGGAGCATAGGTGCCTCAGCCGCTATCTGTCAGTGTGTCGGCGAGGAACATGGAGAAACTCGGGTCTAGATACTGTGGAGCAGCCTTGGCTTCGGACCACGAAATCAACAATTCTGTCATCGGCACTATCACGCGACCTAGGGCTCACTTGCCTCGTCTTCCATGTCCTCTGAAAGACTGCTCGAGAACACAGGGATCCACGCGACCCAAGATTTAACCAAAAATGGCTTCGTTTCTTCTGCAACCCATCTACCGCAGTAGAGGCTACTGGACGCTTTCCTCCCGCGTCCTGCTGAGCGGATCCGGACCGCTGTCTCTTTCTATGGTTCTTCCTTCTCCCGTACCCGAGGGTCCAGTCATCTGATTCAGGCCACCATTCAGCAAGGCGTACTGAGACGTACATGGTGAGAGCGTGCTCTGCTCAGTGGTAGTAAGCCTCCTAATTCTCTACAGCATGAGCGCTACGCCAAATCCTACGTTTCAGTCGTGACAGTTCCCGCGCTTGCATATACGTAGAACTCTGAACCACGGCTGCTCACAGCCTTGGCCTGCAGCTCGGCAAACATAGCTGGCCTACGCCGCATCATTTGTCCCTAATGAACGATGAGCTGAGATGATGCCTGACCTACCACGTCTGTCCGATGTCAATACCTCCATGGAGGCTGAAGCTTCCTTTGTGTTGCCGAAGACTTTGCTCAAGAATCCCCAGTCCATTTGCAGTTTGCAATTTGCATCTATAAACCCTGCGAGTGTGCAGGTGCATAGTCTCGTTCGATGGCACATTCTACCGTCTTGCCGCCACCATCATGGCCTTATAGCAGACATATCGGTGGATGACTCGTAGTCTGCAAGTTGTGTTGAACAACTGCGTAACATCCGACCACTAGTACTCTTGATGCTACCGGTGTCGCAACAGCGAACTCAACGGAAGACAACTACACATGAGCAGATCTGGCGCCGTACTCTGTTAGAGCAGTAATCGCCTTTTCGCCGACTCGAAGCGTTCGAAGTTCACAAAGTGGATCTATAGGTTGGTTTCTTGTGTTGCTGCTTTGGGTTGAGCCGCGGGAGAAGCGCTAGCGGATAAATATGCGCCGATCCGCCGCTTCCATCAAACTGCTGTGAGAACAGGATGAAGGTTGAGCTCCATAATGCCGTGTCGATGCGAACGTAATTACACCACTACTATTGGAAGGGAAACACGTCGAACTGCAAGCTTCACCTGTCTCTGGTGCCCTTCTTGTCAATCATGAAGGCATTTCGCCTACTCCCAAAAACGACCATCTTGAGGAGCTTAAGGGATCTCGCGAAGCTCCCTTCAGCGTCCACTACAAGGACTTTCAGGTCGGCAAGCAGAACAGCACCGCGTAAACCACATGTGTCCTTGACATCAACACCACAGATGAACTTCATCATCACCAGGCAATGCCGCTCATCTGTTCTGCGACAGGTTCGCTCTGTACGTTACAACAGCTCGAAACCTCCTTCACTCGATCCGACTCCCCACCTCGGTAGCCCCGAACCTGCTTTGTCATTGTCCCAGCGGATGAGAAAGCTTTCCAGAGAATATGGATGGTCTGCTCTGGGGGTCTATCTCCTACTATCCGCTTTGGACTTTCCCTTCTGTTTCCTCGCCGTTCGCTGGCTAGGGACCGATAGAATAGCACACCTGGAACACATAATCGTCGAGGCAGTATGGAAAGTCATCGAGGTACCATTTCCAAATCTGCGGCAGAGCAAAGCTGCTGCTCAAGACGCGGTCGAAGTCTCCCAGGGTACTGTTGATTCGACGATAAGGGAAGGTGGTGCGGGTTGGGGTGTCGAAGAGGCTGAAGCCAGGAATAAGAGTGACCAAGCGTGTATGTCAGAATGAGCCGCAGGTTGCGCAGAGAGTCACTGCTGACTGCTTGCACGAGATAGCCCTCTGGACCCAGTTGGTGCTCGCCTACGCTATCCACAAGTCCTTCATTTTCATTCGGGTTCCCCTTACAGCAGCGGTGACACCCAAAGTGGTAAAAGTGCTGAGGGGCTGGGGTTGGGACATTGGAAAGAGGCATCCGAAGGTCAAGAGCAATACTGGCAAGGGCGTCAATACAGATGATTGAAGAACAGTAATTACACGATGCTGTATCATAAGGGGAGAACCACTTGGCAAACAGCACAAACAGGCGTATGTGTGTACACTAAAAGAGACGGGCAGTTTTGGGCTATATCAAACTCGACTGGTGACACTACCGTAATCGCAAGGCATTATCACAACACACTGACGCTTTGTGCCTTGTGGATGGCAATTAGAAGGTCGGGGCTCCTATGATATCTGATTTCGTATCTAAAACACCTTGCCACGAGCGGGAGGATACCACGGTTGTAATCACGAGAACGACGACAGGGTGGTCCGAGAAGAGCTGATTTTCGATAATCCTTCGTCCGTTTTGTCAAAACTTTCTCGGAAGCACCGGAGTGCACTTTTCGATGTGATACACTGACAGAATTGAGTGGATGACAAGCTCGATGGAAGATTGAATATTCCCAGCTGAGGAATAGCACGTTCGAGGCTTCTGGAGCCCGCGGGTATCATACGTCTCGACACCTTCACCTTATGATGCGCGCACTCTTCAGAGTACTGCTTCTCGATCACCAAAAAAGGTAAGAGTCTACTTCCCCGCAGCTCTTTATGCCTACGGTATGTCCGCGAACATGGCACTGCTCCATTGGTGAGATGTGTTGCGTCTGGGGTTTGATTGAAGGAAATAGGAATGGTAGTAAGATGCTAAGGTCGGCCTACGAGCGATGCATCGTTAGCCGTCGGTCGAGCCAAGCTCTTCATAAGAATAGAAATCAACGATAAGGATCCACTCCGATGCTTCTCGCCCACAGCTCGACGATGATGAAAACTTCGATGCACCTCTCAGCTTACTGTTGCTATTACCGCTTTTCAGTGAAAGAATTCTCAATGGATCCAACTCATGTTCGTTGTCTCGAAAAGACCAGCGCGAAGCTAATCAGTATCACCAGCGCAATGCGTCGACAGAGCAGGACACGGAAAGTCGCCATCTGCGCTGCCGGAGAACAAGATGAGCAACCATCCAGCACCACTATAATACCCTGACGATCATTGCAGATCGGGGATCGACCATACGAGATTACTAATCACTTCTACTCTGAATCCGTTGGAATGGGATTCGGCTCTTCTGTATCTCAATAAAGAGCTAGGATCTGTTGGCGAATGGGCTGGATGTTCACGTGTTTCTTTGAGGTATGTGGAGACGGGACGAAAGCGCTGTCATCGTTGCCAGATTTGGACTCTTGTGCTTGCGTCAAATCCGCCCCACATCATCGTCGCACGGAAGGTCTTGAGTTCTGCTGGGGGTGACAGAAATTCGTTGATCACGGGCTCGAAAACTTGCCTTGGGCACGCAGAAGGATGTCTGCCTGGGGTTAAACGAGCCGCACAGCTACAGCTCGGCCAATTCTTCTGGAACTCGAGACACTGCAGATCTAGGGCATGACTTGTGTCTCGACATTCGTGGCAGCAAGGCGGCCGAAGACTCAAAATCGCGCCACCAATAGCACCCGTGGTCATCTTGTACTCTTGTACACAAGTACTTTATTGCCATCATCCTGGGAGAGAGGCCTCCTCGAGAAACGGCGGCTGTTTGCCCCTATGCTCTTCATCGTACGGCTACAATTGATTTGTAGGGAACGATTTCTCAGAATCACGATCACGGTCACGCAGGGCGCAATACGCCCTCCTTGCTCGAAGGGCCGTTTTCAGGTCATAGCGTCTATAGTTCCACCGAAGTTAGCAGCACGGCAAGCAAGTACGCCATCTCTAGCGAGTACCAGACACTTGAGCTCGAAGGAGCATGAGAGTCACGCTACGGAACGTCCGCTGGAAGACTCTTAGTGTCCTACGAGGCATCGGACAAGGGCAAGCGGTCAGATGCGGACTTCTGATAGGTGAGCCGATTGCAGCGGTGGTGAAACTAATGGGCTGATCGTTGCATTGGGGCAATTGAGCATGCCTCGAGACTGCCATCACCTACCTCACAGTTGGTGGAGATGTACACGGAAATGCTCGCTGATGCGGACTCCTTGGGGCTGAGCCTTTCCACTCGGGACAGTTTCCATATCTGCCTGTCTAGATGTACGCATTGATCTCGGTGTTGCCGTGCGCGGCTCACGAGCATCGGCTGGGGGTGTTGCTCGACAGCTGACAAGGGGGCCCAGCCGTAGCGATCAGAAAGGCAATCCCTCAGATGCATCTTCTGCTTCGCCGTCGGTGTTACAACGCAGTCGAAAGCTACAGACGGAGGTGCTTGCAGCGTTCTTCATGATACAATGCCAAGGCGCTGTAAGGTTTCTTTGCGTAGACTGCGTCTGCAGTCGCTCGACAAAATACCCGTTATTCTCTGACTCCGGTACAGCGAGAGAAGGCGGAGCATGCCAGCAGCATATGCCTTGTCCACTCCCAAGTCGCCCTACAATGAACGATGTTCTGGAACTCGATAACGCTATAGACACTGCAGGCTGCTGTTTCGGCACGTTCAGCAGCACACGTCAATAGCGACGGTTGAGAACTTGAGCTCAATGTCGACAAGAACACCAAGCAAGACACCATGCTTCGCTCTAGCCCACCCGTCGTCCACATCTGCACCTTCTGCACGACACGATGCAGACAAATCCAGGACCGAGTTCAAGTTCAGCACGTGCATTGTACGCCCTCGCGAGCGACCAGAACTCGCTTCTGCTAGAGTCCTCTCGTGAGTAGTCACACTGCTCCTCCTGTTGTGGAGACACAGATGCTAGGGCTTTCTCAGACGAGACCAGTATCCTGAAAATGATGAGGCTGTACCTCCTGGGTTTGAAGAACCCTGACAAGGTGCTTGCCTGGCCTTTCCCGGTATATTACGGACAGACCTACAACGCTGTAGTCTGTCATCCCCCATAGCAAAACGGCGCACGAACAACACTTGAGTCTCCCGAAATACACGCGTCATCTGCAGCGAGTACTTGCGGACACGACACACACCTGCGCAGATGGAACAAAAGATGATCTGTAAAGATCGCTTGCAAGTTAGTCGCATGTCACTTCTCCCACGTATGCAGCATACTCGATCTCAAGTCGTGGTTTTCAATCAGTTCGAAAGTATGGTGTATCTCTGTCTTGTACGAAGGAGTTCAGGGGCCCTGATGGCGTTTCACAGTACCATCTTCAATGGAGCGGTGAACACAAAAGTCCTTGAAGTCAGTGGTTGTTGCACTCAGTCTACAAGGAAACTTCGGAATGGTCTTTGAAGAGGCTTCGCTACCTATACGAGACGAAAGGGGTAGCGCTCTCCTCACAAACGATCACACTTCAGTACCGAATCGCATATATCGATGTGTTCTGAAGCTTTGAAACCCGATGAGCGTCACCACGATGACTTTCTTTGCAGCAGCGCTGTCCGTCTTCGTTGCCACCTCACCACTCCAAATACTCCTAGACCCCGGTCATACTAAACAGCCACACGCGAGTCTGTTTCCGCTTTCGGACTCGCAGCTCCGTTGCCACATCTATGTCCAGCTCCCTCTTCAACTCCTCCCCCCCTCTTTTTCCCTTTCCCCTCCCCCCGTGATAGTGATGCCGTATCAAACAAAAAGAGCAAGTCCTCGAGCGGCGCCTTCCGATCACCTCGATACCGCAGCATCCTGCTGGGATAGCGCTTTGAGATCGCCCCTGTCGCTGCTAGTTCTCTTCGGTACCTGCTGCCTGCCGAGTACTCGAGTAACTCTGGTTGCATCTATAATAGAGGTCAGACTCTCACCGGACACGTCCCCTGCAGCGCTGTGGGCATGTGCACAAGGTCGTGCGGGACCAAACAGAGTGCACGCAGCACTTTACACATCCACATCGTACCCGATATATCGAAGCTACGATGGTCGGTAGACCCCCGTGGCTACGATCGGGTTGATTTTCTATTCAGTCGTAGGTTGGACAATTCGTGCCGGCCTAGCAGACGTTTGGTTTCGGTCTTGCTCCATCACTCTGTATCGTTGGCTTGCAAGAAGTCAAACTGTCTCAAATTGAGCGTTGTACTTGGAGCCGATACTGGCCTATGCCATGCTGTTTCAAGGTCCTTTCGGCAGTGGAGAGGGATAACAGAAGCATGATCATGTATCTGTACTCTGTGCTGCGCCCTCGCCAGGACATTTCTCATGTTTGACTCATCAATGCCAGTCGAAGGAGCTTGCAACCAGGGAGGAGGAGAAGAAGAAGAAGAAGAAGAAGAAGCATGTGAAGACATGGCCGTGACCGCCTGACTTCCATCCACCACGCGCGTGTATTCACCTCGACCGCTCGGCCGTGTGTAGCCGGTCCAGCCGACATAACGCCTCCGCGGTCCTCTCTTCCGTGCGCGCCTTCATGTCTCTCCAACCTGCTTGACAGAAAAACAGTGAACTGCCGCACGTCAAAGGAGCCACGGTAACCACGACCACCAGCACGTTGCCACCAGCCTGATCCCAGGGGGTTTGAATCCGTTTGCAAAATAGCATTGCTCCGCCATGTCCACCTCACCAATTCGCCAATCCATCCGCGCACGCAGGGTGGTAGCCTGGCAAGCCGAGCTCGCCAACCTCCACGTCGATGCCAGAGGAACAACGCCGACTCTAGCCACCACCGCGGCCAAGCACACGAGAGGCGCGGACGCCCTGACTATCGTAGCCACCGAGTCCGCCGCACAGTCCCAGGAGAACACTCTGACCATCCTGGCAGAGCTGGATGAGGAGATCTGGGCGGTAGATGACGACCTAGCCGAACTGGCAGCAGAGCATCAGATCGTAAGGGCGCCACGTCCGGCACCTCTGCTTTCGCCGCTTGTGGGTCCAGCGTTGGCGGAGTGGTATCTGTACCCAGCGCTGGGGAACCTTCAAGAAGACGAGGAAGCCTTTGAAGCCGGAACTGCGGCCTTTGAGGCAGATGGGTCGGCCTTGGTGGTGGAGGAAGAACGTACCTCGCTGATTACGCTACCGTCGATGTTTATGGACCTCGGTATACGGCCGTTGCGGAGCCGAGCTTCCAGCCTCGCAAGTGCTAGCACTATGGTACCCTCAGCCGGTGCGTTGACGAAGGCGCGAGAGTACCAGGCGCTCTTACGTAGTAGGTACAGCGTCGCAGACTCGGAGTCAGTGTACTCAAGAGAGATTGGCGAGGCTTCCGACCACGGCTCTGAGCACACCGTATCGCGTCGGGGAGCGGAAAGAACCGGCATCGTGTTCCAAGGGCCAGTTGTATGCTCTTCGGTTGCAGCGTTGATCGAGAGCGCTCTCGAAGCTGATCTAGCAACGGCCGCGACGCCTCAGAGCACTCAGACAGTGTCGGTCGTACAGAGCAAGAGCGACGACGTCGACGTGCTGGACCTGCTAGTCTCAGCAGCAGGGTTCCGGATGAACAACCAACGAGCGGAGTTCTCGCGAAGTGTCAAGAGAGCAGCCTCTCTCGAATCAGTTCTCACTGGAATGGCTGACTACGATAGGCTTACAGACTTTGATGATATGATTTCGATGAGGCATCCTTTATCCAGAGCAACAACACCGAGCACGAGTAAGGCTGAGGCAGGGAAGACACAAATCTCGAGGACCTTGAAGAAGAAGTATAGTGAGTATTGGAGGAAAATCGGCATGAAAGAGAAAAACTTGGAGCAGGTGAGGGAAGGCGATTGGACGAAGACACTGTGACTAGAAGACGCTGATAGCCACTTTGACAGAAACCGTTACTGGCAAATTTGACGAGAAGAAACTCAACCGTACGTATTCCCTCCCTACGTCCAATGAGCTTGTCCCTACTTGGCACTGGTACGCCATCATATATCTGAGTGTTGAGAGAGAAGATCGAGTCATGACTGACTTGAGCAGCGCTCTGCAAAGAGAGAACTGATACTGTCCCTAAACTTTCGCCGTGAGCGGTCGTCAGCAAAAGCCGAGGGCTCCAGATCATCGGCTGCTGAAGTGCAATACGACGTTGAAAAACCGTTCAGAGTGACTGAGCAAGAACGCAAGCATTCCGAGAGAGCGGCAAAGATCGTACGTCAACAACAGGGATGTCTGACAGAAAAATACGCTGACAGCGTCGTGTTCCGGATCGCGAGATGGAAGGAAATTTATCTGGAGAACGTGAAGAGGAAGTACGAGCAAAGCATGGCATTGGACAAGCCGGCCAGAAGAGCGTCTGACAGAACGTGTGCTGAGACGAAGGAGTCACCAACAGCGTCCGCTTTCTCAACACAGAGTGCACCTCACACGGCTGTCACGAGCATGAGCGCAGCATCGTCTCAGCGCAGAGGGAGTCCGCAAGACAGTTTGTGGACTAACCCTCGAACGAAGAAGCTTCCAGATCTGCCTGAAAATTGTTGAGCTTATACGGCGAAGCTGCGGGTCTTGGTACAGGAGACTTTGGAGCAGGAAGGCGTGACGGGAGCGGCAGCGCCCGAGGGGAATTCGGCACGCTGGACCGGATGGCAGATCCCAGGTAGGGCGATGTGGCTTGTACGACAGGAGCGCATCTTCACTCATCTTCAAGATGCGCGAAATTCAATAGACTTTGGTAGATTTAGCAGGACACAGGGAGCTGGATAGACGTCCAAGCAAGACTTCGATCACGGGTCACCGGTCCGGCTTGGTTCCAGTCGGGTGTTCAGATAGCATCGAGCCAACGGTTCTTGTGTTCGAGGACGTAGAGACCGTGCTGCAGCTTGCCTTTTGGATGCGGGGTTGTTGACGTTGAGGTAGGGTCCTGAACGGGGAAGTTTTCGAGTTCGGAGCTGTTGAAGATCTTGATTCCTCCTGCGAACGCGACTTCGACCCGTTCCTGCAAAGACATACGAGGGCAGCGGCATCTCGGCGCCTGCCGTCAACAGTTGCAGAGAAATGTCGGACGTCGGATGCGGCAGTAGATTGGGTTGTTTTCCTGACGAAGGAAGATTGCTCATTTAACAACGGCCGGTACCCCATCCCTTATGGGTTATGGGAGGCTGCAGGGCCCGCCATGTGTGCGCGGGCGGATCAGAAGAAGCAGGGCCTCGACGCCAGTGGGAACGAACTCACACCGGCTCGAGGCGCCTTTCGCACGCGGCCGACGAGGGGGCCACAGCAACGCCCGGACTAAGGCACCGTCTGCCCAAAGCAGCCAACAGGCCGGGCGGATGCAGTGCGTCTGATTCGACTGCGGGAGCTCGCCGACAGGCCGGCGTCCATTCCTCGTCCAGCCCTCCTATTCCACGCTCGCGCGCTAGAGTGCTTGATCAACGGCCATCTGCGACCCCTCGTCTTCTCATTGGACCCTCGACATTTGTTCCTGAAGCTTGCCCCGATCGAGTCTAACGTGCATTGTCTCCGGTGTTGTGCAGCATCGAGAGGTTGCGAGCGCGATGCAGTGTTGTGGCCTCTGTGTCGCCCATGACAGGCTGGTCGCGCCAAGTCTATACAGCAGCGGTGCTATCAATCCATGTGGAGTCCGTATGATTTGCAGATGCTCCCGTGAGCTCTTTCGAAGTGATGAGACGACCCAAAAGACGCCTCTGTACCTGGTTCATGGAAGCGAAATTCAAATCGCGGCGCTTCTCACCACCCAAGTCCACCCGGCTAGTCACTCCTACTTCTCCGCTCTCGCGCACCTCTGCATTCCTTCTCCGAGTCCTGTCTCTCCTTCGACTTCACTTCGCGACCGGTGGTGCTCATTGTAGTCCTTGGCGACTCTCCGACGTTCCTTTGATCTCACCCAAGTCATTCCTTTCTTGGGCATCTTCACCGTTGCCTTCTTCCGCACACGCAGTCGAGTCAATCCTTTGAACCAGCATTCCATAGCATCCGTTATCCGAAGTCTCGACGATTTCGCTTCCACACGACTCCGCGTCGCTGATCTGCGTTTATGTCCATTGACAACCTCAAGCAACTCCAACGCCCTCATCTGTTGCTTCTCCGATTCGGGACCAGACAAACAGCGCCAGCCACGCTCACCGAGGGGTCCACTGTCCTCGTGTCTCCTCTGAAATGAATCGCCTACATCACTCGCATAATGTCTTCCACTCCACGAGGAATGCTGCTGCTGCTCCAGAGGCCTTACAGCTGCCTCTTGAGGTCGTTCCCACTGCGGCTCCAACGGTGACCCGGACTCTAGCACGAAGAGCCGATACCACGACCAGCTCTTCAAGCGTTACAAGGACTTGCGCGGCAAACGACAACAGTGCGATTTGCCAGAAGCCCACAAACTCTTCGGCAACCTTGCCCATAACACTTGGCGCTGTGTACGTGCGACCGTTGCATCTCTCACTGAGAAGTAGCTAATCTCGATGTCACAGCATTCCGATAACCTGCGCTCTGATCGTGTTGTTCTTCCTCCATCGGCGCCACGTCAAGAAAACGCGCAAAGAAGATGCAGACGACAAGTACAGATCTCTCGACTTCGGCATGGATGAGGTGCCAGCGGGCAAGGGCAAGAAAACTAGTGCGAAAGATGTCTCTAAAATGACAATAACCGACGCCGAAAAATCGGTCCGTCGTGGTCGCGGGCTGTCCTTGGACATGGGAAACCCCTACCTCCTGTCAGCCGGT
>NAJN01000941.1:0-15346 GCA_005059845.1 Cryomyces minteri | reverse complement strand
TCATGCGGTCGCCAGCGGAGTTGAAAGGCAAATTCGACCGTATCATCTGCGATCCGCCTTTCCTGAGTGCAGACTGCCAGACCAAAGGTGAGCACGTTACGGAAAGCAAGCATACAAACGCTTGCTGACATGGCCCCCAGCGGCCCTGACCGTGCGATGGCTGTCGAAGTCATGGGCGAGCCCAGCTGCTGCGCGTGAACTTCAATCGGCACGGAATCTCAATCCTACGGGCCTTCGCCTGATCGTTTGTACAGGAGAAAGAATGGAGCCTCTTATCACGAAGCTATACGGCAAGGCGGGAACTCGCACCACCTCCTTCAACCCCGAACACTCCAAAGGCCTCAGCAACGAGTTCAGATGCTATGCGAACTTCGAATGCAGTACCTGGAGTTGGCCCTAGCAGCTGGCTGTCCACACGGAACCGTACACTTGTTGTTCTCAGACATCGCCACAACCAAGGATGACGAACCGCATCGCGCAACTCCACATTCAATCCTTCGTAAAACAACGTTGGAACAATCGCTCTCCTATTCGATGTCTCATAGTTGTTTCAATACTAGCCGAGGTCCTGCCGGTGTCTGTTAGTGCGGAGCCTCCCTTCACCCCACATTTGACGTTCTAACTTCGAGGTGAACCACAGCTCAAGTTTTCCAAGTAAATAGCTCACAAAACCACTACAATGGCTGCCTGTATATTCTGCAAGATCATCAAGGGTATGGTTGTCTCATTCGCTATGTCAATGCCTCTTCTAACAGTTGACTGCAGGAGAGATTCCTTCGATGAAGCTCTTCGAAAGCGAGAAGACTCTTGCGTTCCTAGACATTGGCCCTCTCAGCTTCGGACACGCTGTAAGCTCGCGAATGCATCGAGTTCGGACCGTCAGTTGTTAACGCGACCGCAGCTCGTCATACCCAAATACCATGGCGCAAAGCTCACCGACATACCCGACGATCAGCTGAGTGAGGTCCTGGTACGGCACCTTGTTTACTTCAATTGCCGCCTCCGAACGCCCCTGCTCACCATCCGTGTTCCATAGCACGTAACCAAAAAGATCGCAACGGCAGTTGGAGCCGAGAACTACAACATACTGCAGAACAACGGCCGCGCAGCACACCAAGAAGTCGACCACGTCCATTTCCACTATATCCCCAAACCGAACAAAGAAGAAGGCCTCGGCATCTCGTGGCCCACGCAAAAGATGGACAAGGACAAGCTGCAGAAGTTGTTGGAGGAGGTCAAGGCGAAGATGTGAGGGATTGATCTATATGGGGCGGGCAATATGGGATATTTTCGAACATGCTTGAGCCTGGACACTGAACTTTGAGGGTTCGTTACACATCTGTATCACCCACTAAGACACCCACCAAACCAGGAACACAAGTGACTGGAAAACTGTTGTACTATGCCTCGTGAACACGTTGTGCCAGGCCCACGTTGCATGGATCTCCAGCAGCTAATGCATCGCCTTGTGCGGGGACACGCTCAAACTTCCTACTGGTAGCTCCTCGCCTGCATTGCACCCTCTAGACGTTTGACCAGACTGATTGAATTGGTACCTTAGTCGCGAAGCACGCTCTCAATAATGTTGAGGCTCTTAGACTCATGCTGCAATTGTTTCTGCAGCTTCTTCTGCAACTTGTCAACTTCGTCGAGGACTTCCCTTCCACCCGCGAATCCGCCTTCGAGTTTGTGCTCTGGGATCTGGTGATCAGGAAGCCCGCCCGCTTCGATAGCCTCTTCTGAAGCACGGAAAGCGTCGGGAATTCGACGTCTTAAGTTTCCTAAGGAAACAGCTCACAAAGACGGGACTCTGCTCACTCACGACGAGGTTTCCGATTCTTAATTTATGCATGACTCTAGGTGCCAAGGTGTTAGGTATTTTCTAAGGGGCTGTAACGGACCATTCACTTAAGACTACCACTATACTGTCACTCAAATTGTTCGGTCGCTTAATCCTCGATACCGCGTTCATGTATTGTAAAGTGGATACTAATGAGCTACTGCCACTAGAGCCTTCGACGGACCAAAGTGGTAACCATAGGCTGAGAGGCCTACAGCCCCTGCGACTCCGGCGTTGTCGAAGTCTCCGCGTGAGAGGTTCGCCATGGTGTACGTACTTGTTGCGCGACGCTAGATGTTGATGTTGTTGCGATGTGGAGAAGGTGAGATGTTAAGGGAAAACGCGACGTACGCTGAGGGGTGTCTGATTTTTCAACGCACCTGATTGGTGTAGCTAGCGAGAGTCACGCGTCGCACCAAAGCTGAACGTGGTCAGAACCTCAAAAGCTGAGCGTGGTCACAGCCGCCAATGCTGCACGTATGCTGAGTTTCTGACCACGCCAAGCTATTCTCTGACCATGCTCAGCCAGCTGCAAGCTGGTTGATACCCCATACTGGCACCCTCGATAATGCCCACATGGATCACGTGAATCACTGATCGGAGCGGCGCGTTACGCTATCAAGATATTGTAGCGAACACGCTGAAATTGGCAGTTCTGGCAGACCAAGGGATAGAAGAGCTAAACCGAAGTAGCGAAGACACGCTACTATTAAACACCTCACTACTGATCGATGTGCTGACGTATATCTGCCATTTCGAGTAACTTGAAATTAAATCAGACCGTGAGAGCGTGCCATTTCCCTCTCTTGAGTCTCGCGTCTACTGCTTCCTCCACCATATGCTGCTTCTTCCATAATTCATCCTACCCCATAGCTCATGAAATGAAGTAGCGCAAAATGAAACCGGGAGCCGAGATTTCATTACTGCCTTGTCAATCCGCGGTGTCATCTTGAAAGACGTGGGGTCTGTTTGCTGTAAAATATGGTCAATATCCTTCTACAAAGCCAATCCTATTCACACACCTTCATGGCAAGAGGAGGGCCTCCTCGAGCATGGAGACGACCCGGGCTCGAACTTCGTTGAGTCTCTGAAGTTCCCGGCGTCGCTCCGCTGTCCGTTCAAGTCGCTCACGCGTGTTTGTCAGCCGGTCGAGCGCCTTGGTCGTCTCGACCTCCTCATGTTGCAGCACCCGCTCGAGATTGTCGACCTCGGATTGGAGTTGCTCCAGTCGTTCTTGCATTGCCAGTCCATTGATGGCCGTTTCCACCTTCTTCCGATCGGCTCGCAGTGCTTCCATCAGATCGTCCATGTTCCCTTGTATTGTCCTGCAAATCCCTGCTCTCAAAGCAGCGTCTTGGTGATCCGGCCATTGATCAGATTGTACCGCATCGCTATCCGAAAGGCCTGCCTGCGTGCCATTGAAGCCCCCGTAGCACCCGTAACTTGCTGCTAGCTGGGCAAGGATACACTCGCCTATTGAAGCCATCTGCCAGAAAAATGGGCGGAAGACCACCAACTGGTGCATCTTGAACTCCGTTGGCCACAAGCAGTGCACGACGCACTCGGCAAGGACGAAGAGCGGCGGCGAGGTTCTTGCCGCTGTGAGGTGTTCTTTCAGGTGAGTCGTCAGTCTGATGCTCCAGCCCACTTGTGCTGGGAATTGGACGTCGACGGATGGGATAGTAGTGGAGGAGCCTAACTTCAGAGTTCGATTCGCGGTGATGAACTTTGATACCGCCGTGGGCAACGATGGATTGTCGAGAAGAAACTCTTTCCAGTCACCACTTGAGCGATTGCTATAGACGAATGCAACGTCTCGTTGAACCGTGTTGCTCGGGTCTGGCTTGAGTCCAACACAAACCTCCATGACGGACAGCACTCTCTCGAACTCGGCTGGAGTTAGTGAGCGGCCGTTTGGTCTGGCTACGATGTTGAGGTAGCATCCAGGATCCTCTTCGTCAGGGTGCATGCTTGGGACGTGTACCATCATCTGACGTTGCGTTTTCCAGTCTGCGTCATTGAGCAGCTTCTCGAGGAGTGTTCCGTCCAGCAATGCTTCGATGACCTTCTTCGGGACAGACGCAACCACAAGCAACGCGTATTTATCATTATCCACGAGGTGCAGTAGTCGGGACTTGGGTGGGTCAGGCGATGCGCGCTCCTCGATGGCTCTCAGCTTACGAAGAAGCCCAACGTAAGAATCAGATTGGAAAGCTGCCAACATCTGTTTCTGTTCGTCTGTGGTGTAGAGTTGCTCGCGAGGTAGGGGATACGGGGTGAACAATTGACCGGCCGTGGGGTTTGCGGACGCCATAGTTGTTGTGAGCCTGGTTGTGTGCGTTGCAGTGAGTGAGTTTTGTCGTTGACGAGAGTGAGTTATGTGGGTTTGAGGGGAGTCAATCGTGTGAATTGAAGTGAGAACAGCTGTCTCGACTGAGGAATATGGCCTGGAGTAAGACTAGTAGTCTAGACCGAAGAGAGACGCGTAGGTTGAAGAGACTGGCTGTTTGGGTTGAAGAGAGCGTGGTGTGGTCTAGTGGAAAAGGCGGGACTCCATGTGATGGAATCTTTGAATTAAGGATTGCAAGCAGATGAAGGAGGTTGTGCTTGATGCCAATCGTTTGCTTACGCGTGGGGTGCTCGTGATTGTTGAGGTGAAAGGTGAATTGCTCGTGATCGTTGAGGTGAAAGGTGATGTTCCGACAATGTTCTGCAAATCAAATCATTGTGTTTTCCCTCTTCCCCGTTTCCTCGTGTGAAAGCTAAATTCACAAACTGCACACAGAAAAGTAGCAGCAACACGTGTTCCATTATGGGCAACCCGAACAATGTTCCACGTAGAGGACAGAGCGGGTAAACCGTCAATGCTTTCAAATGATCTTCCTACTGTTCTAAGCACCGTGAACAAGAACCAGTATGCAACTTCACACCCGGGCTATCCGTGCCATTTGTTTGAGAGAGAAAACTAGAGATAGCACCATCTAAGAGCACGATATTTGCCGCTTTCCATAAGGGAATCATGAATGTGTTCATGAAGCTGCTATGGGAGTTTAAACGCGTCGTAGGTTGGTTTTGGGTGAGACGTTGGCGTACGGAACGCAAGTTTGACCGGGCCGGTTTGCTCTGCACTTCAGTTGGGACGTCAGATTATTTGCATGAGGTATCAGATTGAGACGACGGTCTCACATCAAAAGTTTATGAGTCCTGCGGTCTTGTCTTACAGAGTTCTTGGACTTGTAAGAAAGAGATGCAGCTCCGGCAGGACTGCCGAGAATGAAACCTTTCTAAGACCGCTGCCCTTCACCTATGTGAGCAATTGGCGCCTCCAGGACGCTGACCATCACGATGCTGCATGTCAAGCTTAGGAAGGCTATGAACAAGGGAGCCACGGGGTCGGGTCGAGCAACTGGCCGAGCGTGCGGAGAGGCTTTGAGTGGGCGTCAGTTGGGTATTTTCTCTGTTGCCTGTGAACCATGTAAATCCGAGAGTCTTCCGGCTGTGGCTCCTTCTTCGCTGGTCATCCTCCCTGTTTGCTGTTCAACACAATTCTGTTCAGTAACACATAGGGCATTCTCCACGCTGAAACACAATCAATATGTGACTCATGCATTCACACGTGCTGTTCTATTGATTTCCAGTTCCGTCCGTCTGTCTCCGAAGATGCCCCGGCCTGCCAGCGTAAACATGTAACCCTTTCAAGCTCTCCTTTCACCTTCTTTCCTTCCACACCCACCAACTTTCAGAGCAGCAACCGCACACATCCGAACCCCTCTTCAGCTACAAGTAGCTACCAACAGTCGCCATGACGGACGAAGGTGACAACCCGCGCGACAACCGTAAGTACCATCATTCGCGTCAAATACAGGGGAAGCGCATCGCTGATTACCAGAAACAGCAGTGTTTCGCAATGAAATCAACACTATGTTGCAGCACTATCTACCTACCTCTGATCTAGACTTAGTAGAGGAGAAGATATTCCGGATGCTCGCTAAAACCATCGAGGCTGCGACAGAGGATGCGACAGCCTTAAGAACGCAGTTGGAAGAGACAAAGCTAGACTTAGCCGCCATGAACGAACGCGAGAAGGCCGCGATGAAAGAGATCCAGGTTGCCAACAAGCACGCCACCGAGGCTGACAGGCGCGCCGAACGGGCTGACGAACGCGTCGAACGGGCTAACGAGCTCGCCGAATTGGCCCGCCAGCGTGCCGAAGGGGCCAGCAAGCGTGCCGAAGAGAGCACCAAGCTGGCTTTCGATGTAATAGGCGCCATGCTAGCCCAGGCCTCGTCTCGGATCCCACTAAACAACGTCACCTACGTCTTCGACCCCCCGATTTAACGGATCACAGCGCGTTGTGCGTGGTTACACACAGCAAGAAAGAGAACGCGGTCGGCAAGCAGAGAAGCAAGTCGGCGAACCGTCCAAGCGTACGGCTGACTATCTGGGCATCTGAAACGATGGATGGAAGTGAGGTAGGAGTAAGGCATAATTCTGTATGGAGACGAGGATGGAGAGGCAAATGAGGTGGCAGAACTCGTGTTTCTATCCAAAGTTTCCCTGGTCTTGCCCACTGCTGAATGGAGAGGAAGGATGGAATGGACCTGCTGCGATCTGATGGAATGTGTGAAACCAGGGGTTGAACGAAAGACTAAATATCTTCCTCGAGTCCCAAGGCTGGTCTCGTTTCTTCAAGGGACAGGACACTTGAGCGATCGAGTGATTCGAGTGACAATTTGGTTGTAGTCTCAAGTGAATGGTATATTACAGCCCCCTCAAACCATCTAATCCCTAAGCACCCAAAGTCGTGCATGAATAAAAATTTGTAGAGTGAGCAAGAACCCATCAGGACGTCAAAAGCGTCGCTTCAAACTGAAACAAGACATGCAATCAAACGGCCTTCTCGCCCACGTTGGCCGGACTGGAGCCAGAGGCTTGCTCGGAGGTCTTGCGGTGCAAGTGGCCGGCGAGCTCCGGGTCGTACTCGGGGGTGCCGGGCACCTCGCCGGCAAGCTGCTCGAGGGTCTTGCGCTTGGTCTCGGGGATCAGCAAGGTGGTGAAGAGACCGCACAGCATGAAGAGGGCGTAGATCTCGATGACGTGGTTGAGCCAGGGCGAGGCGGTCGAACCTGGAGGCGCGCCGCGAGTGCGGAGAGGGCCGATGAGGACTTGGGCGAGGATGGAGCCGACCTTGCCCGAGGCGGCGGAGATGCCGTGGGAGGTCGAGCGGTAGCGGGTCGGGAAGCACTCGCCGGGCACGATGAAGGTGGTGGCGTTGGGACCGAAGTTGAAGAAGAACTGGCCGAGGACGTACAGGGCGAGAAGGCCGCTACCACCGATCTTGTTGTAGGCAAAACCCATGACGATGAAGATGATGGTGAGCAGGGAGAAACCCATGAGTTGGATTGGCTTGCGGCCGACGGTGTCGACGAGAGCGACGGTGACCCAGTAGCCGGGGATGGCTCCGGCACAGACGATGATGAGGTTGCCGACGGCCGTGTTGTAAAAGACCTCGTAGACGTTCTTCCCGCTAGCGTATCCGATTTGCTTGAGGATGACGGCGTTGTTGAGGGAGAGGCCGTAGAAGGCGACGTCGAGGAAGAACCACGAACCGGCCGTTCCGAGGAGGACCTTTCCGTACTTCCATTGACCGTAGTGGTGGATGAAGTCTGCCCAGCTGGCCTTGGGGGTATCGAGTTGAGGGGCTTCTTGCATGCCCTGGACGCGCATGACCTCGTCTGGGACACCTTCGGCCTTGCCAGCCATGTAGGCTTTCACGTCCGAGCCAGCCTTGACGGCATCGCGAGAGACATCGAAAGTGTAACGAGGAGTTTCTGGGATGGTGAGGCGGTAGTACTGTGGCCGGGTTAGCAGAAGCAGTGGAGATGCAATTCTTGGAAACTTACCAAGGCGATGCAACCAGGAACGGCACCGAAGCCGATAATCACACGCCACATCTTGTCGACTGCAAGTTGGCAAACACCGCTGCAGGTGGCAACGCTTGAAGCGGTCTTGAGCGACTCCTTGAAGCCGGAGACGACTATGAGGGCGACGATGGCAGCAGCGAATTGACCGATACCCTGCATGGCGAAGACACTGCCCATCATGGCACCTCTCCATTTGGTGGTAGCGAATCTATTTTGTTCCTTTGTGAGCGAATGCCCTGGTTGGTTTTATAGTTTATAAAGACATGGTTCCTGCTTACTCGGAGGTGATGATGGACGAAAGAGGGTAATCTCCTCCAATACCGATACCCATGAGCACTCTCCAGAAGATGATGATTCCAACGATAGAGATGGACCGGGAGCTGGAGGCGAGAGCTTGAGCAACGGTAGCGAAGATGATGATGATCAATTCAAGCCCGTACATCCTCTTGCGACCGACGACATCAGCGAGGTAACCGAAACCGAGTTGACCGATGACGGTGCCACCGGATGTTGCGACCTTGATGGCCGTGTCGGCAGAGGTAGGGATGCTTCCACGCTTGGTGGCGGCGGTTTGCCAGTAGACGACACCCAACATGGACGTTACGAGACCAATGGCGAAGATGTCGTAGGCGTCGGTGAAGAAACCGATGCCGGCAACGACGACGGCGCGCACATGGTACCAGCCGAAGGGGGCCTTGTCGATTTCGGCGAGGGCGAGACGACGACGCTCGTTGGGGTCGGCGATGTGGGCGTAGTCGTTGTGGAAGTTGTGGAAGGCGGCATTACCGCCCGCTGTTCGAGTCGCCATTGGGGGAGGGTGGCCGACAACAAGCTTTGTCGAAGAGCGGGGACAAGAGTATTGGCGACGCGGGTCAAGGAACAAGTGTCTTGGGTGTGTGAAGGCCAAGCAAGGACGAGGAAGAGGGAGCTGCTTGGGGGTTATATTGTGGTACCTCCGCCCATCTCGCTGCTTAGCTCGGGCTGGGCCAGCGCGGTTGAGATGCGAAGTTTTGGATCCAATCAGCCGCGTCGTTGGAGCACATGGTAGGAGTGCCAAGGCGCCTCGAAGGCAGATTTTTAACGGTCTCCCTACTTTCGGCGCTATACAGCGCTGTCCCCGAAGCGAAGCACCTCACACCTCCCACCTCCACAGCCGTCCTCGTCAACTTCGCCCGTGACAGCGACGGTGTTGCAGGCGAATGTGGATGAACGGCTGGGCTTGGATCTCAATGAACCCCTCGTCGCCGGCACACATCTGCGGGCGCATCACACAATTGCACACACGTCCCGCATCTCCGCGCGATGTCTGTCCTTCACTGCCACACGCCAGATCGGAAGGTGGCAGCAGACAGCAGTGATCAACGCCTTCACCCGCCGAGCGTGCTCTTTGGTCGTCTCGTATCCAAAAGCGGAGAAACGTGCCTCGACATCATCAAGCTTCCGGGGCCTCGAAGACGTTTCTTATTTCCAACGATCGATGCCGCCATCACTAACAGATGTCTTGGAACATCTCGGCGCAGTAGCGCGACAGCCGAAGCTTGCATTGGCATCTCATGGCATCTCTAGCTGCTCGGAACAAACTCCATGGATCTCACGCAACACGCCACACGCAACGCGCAACATGCAACCCTGTGTTATGCGACTTTCTTGTCAAACGGCTGCAACAATGCCTCCTTTGGCCTTGCACAGAGAACGCCTCGACGCGCGAGGGTCGTAACCACAGAAGTCAGCCCCGACAGAACGATAACGTCGCCTCCCCGGGGCGAGTCTCTCATTTTTCATGTGGCCATCCTTGGCGAGGAAGCGAAAGATGTCGTCCAGGACGACCAATCAGGTGTCGAGACTCTGGAACGTGAACCGCCAAGTTGCTATGCGTTACCGCAGGGGTCGGGCGGGACCTGTCCGCCGGGAAGCCGATCCAAAGCCGTGGGCTAGGTAATGACACGGGCCTCCCCAACTTCATCACAGACATCCACGTCCACACTGTCGCGACTCGACTGGCCCTCCAAACCTAGGGTACTGCAGCAGGGTCGTGATGGATCGTTTTGGGGATAGACAGAGAACGAAGAACGGGTGCGGAACAGAAACGTGCTTCGGACCCTCGCCCGCAGGATCGAAGAAAGATGCATGGAACAGACTTCCCATACAGAGACTGCCTTCCACTCTTCTAGCACCAAGCCTTCCGTCAGGCGACTGGGGTCGCGCGTGGTGTTGTGTTATATTGCGCCGATGAGACCGACAGATGGAGGGGTCGACTGACAGCACGTAACGGCTGATGAGCTGCAAATCAAACTTGACATCTGGCCTTCAACAAGAGGGTGGACCAGCAGTTGAACGGCGACGACGTTCAAATGAAGGTGACGGTCGAGTGACATGCCGGCGACGCCTGATAGCACGTAAGTTCAACCCACTTCGTTCCCACCAATCCGGTCATCCCTTCGTCCTCGTACATACAAATCACAAGCGCCTTTTGTCGCATTGGTTCGGCATCAGTAGTCATTCCCCTCGCCACGCTCAAACTCATTCGTTCGCACACTTGATACTACTTCTCCGCATTCGTCCTCGCGCTCGCTTCGGCGGTCAATTTCAGCGCTCGCGGCGCGTCTTCTTTCGGCATGTACAACTCGACGAACTGCAGGAGTGACGGGTTAGCTTCTGATGTCCAGACGCAGACATCCACAAGAGCTTGAAAATGTTGCTTACCTGCAAGAACGGCGCGGTCGCAAACTCCTCATCCTTGAACAGCGTCTCGACCTCCTTCTTCGTCTTGACCTGATACGTCCTGGCCGTCTTGCCCTCCTCGCCACCAAACACGGCAACGAGGTCCTTGTACTTCCACTCCTGCACATCGTTGTACGTAGCATCCATGCCGTGGATGAAGCGCTCGATGGTGTAACCCTCGTTGCAGATGACGAAGATGATGGGGTTGAGTTTCTGGCGGATCATGGTGCTGACCTCCTGTGCGGTGAGCTGGAAGCTGCCGTCGCCGGTGAAGAGGATGGTACGCTTGATGCCCATCTCCTTGGCCGCGAGCGCCACGCCCTGGCACGACCCCGTTGCATATCCGATGCTGCCCCAGAGCACCTGGCTGACGGCCGTCACGTCGGCGGGGAAGCGCGTCTCCCAGATGCCAAAGTTGGCCGTGCCTGTCTCGGTGATGACAATGTCTTTGGGCTGCAGCCATTGGCCCATGGTTGGCCAAAACCACGCTTGCGTGATGGTCTCCGAAGACGACTCCTCTTCGGCACTGGGCACCTTGTTGGTTGGCTTTGGCCCGTCCTCGATGTTAAGCCTGCCCATTTTGGCGATGACTTTCTGCAGCACGCCGTTCATGCGCACGTTCGGGTATTCGGAGAACTTGACGCGGGTGTAGGTGCTGTGAAAGTCGATCGTGGAAAGTTGTGAGACGCGGTATGAGAAGCCTGGGATCGACAAGGTCAGTGCAGGGCAACTTCGCGGCCAGGCGTTGTTGTTTGGACTCACCGGCTGTGTTGAAATCCGACTTTATTGCGCCAATCGAGAGAACGAGATCGCTGGACTCGACGCGTTCCCTGACGCCATCATTCGACCCATCGCCAGCATAAACTCCACCGTAGTTTGGCAATGTTTCGTTGATCGCGCCTTTGCCCATTGGTGTCACGAACACAGGCATGCCCGATTTCTCAACCAGTTGATGTACCTCATTGAGCACTCTGTGTCTTATGGCGCAGGCGTCTACGAGAACAACGGGGTTCTTGGCAGCGTGGAGATATTTCAGAACAACATCGACCTATAGCAGGAGGTGTCAGTACATACCACTTGCAGACTCTGCTCGTCTTTACGTACCACGTAGTCCTCTTTCTCTTCGTTGTTCGGAGGAAACTTCAAGTCAATGGGCGTTTTCAACCTCTCTCCCTCGATTTTCTTTTGCACCATATCCGTCGGCAACGCGAGGTACACAGGCCGTGATTGTATGTAGCACTCCCTAATCGCATTGTCGATCAGGGTCGCTGCCATGTGTGGATCGTTCAGCAACGACACCACACAGGAGACGCTCCGAGACATGTTCGAGAAGACGTTGAAGTCGCCATTGCCGAGGGTGTGATGAAGCAGCTGACCGTCGGCTTGAGAGATGGTGGACGGTGTTCCAACAATGTGGACGATGGGAACGTACTCGGAGAAGGCGCCGGCGACAGCGTTGATGGCTGATAGCTCACCAACTCCGAAGGTTGTGACGAGGGCAGAGATGCCTTTGATGCGTGCGTAGCCATCGGCAGCATAGCCTGTTCAATCAGGAAAGCGTGAGTCCATGTCACCAAGCTGAGGTACTGTCTCTCGCAGATGGTGCTCTCGAGAAGCTACCCACTCACCTGCGTTGAGCTCGTTCACATTGCCCACCCAGTTCAGTCCCGCCCTCGGTATGTAGTCCAAAGCGACGAGATTGTAGTCCCCGGGGAGGCCGTGAACAGATCTCACTCCCACTTCATGGAGTCGGCGGAAGAGGTACTCGGCGACATCGACAGGTTGCTTTAGCTCGGCGGTTCTGATGTCAGAAGCTGCACTGGTCGCCATGGCGTCTTGGATGCGGCAGCAGGAAGGGAGATGCGCGTGCGAGGAATTAGGCGGAGGTGTTGTAAATCAGGTATAGAGATCCCGAAAGATAGAGAATCTCCAGAGCGCTTTGTGACGAAAGCCCGGAGTCGCTCCTGATGTATATATATAATTATACATGGCTGCGGCATTTGGCGGATGTCACCGCATCCTCACTTCATCCCAGCGTCTCTGTACCTGCAGGTGTCGCCGATCTATGCCAGCTCTTTGTAGCCATCAACAAGGTAGCCGTCGATAGGCAGAGAGGAGGCGGTGCCCGACAAGCTGATCAGGCTTGCTCCATTGCCCTGAACACTGAACACCCCTCGAGAGCGTGCCAAGCAATGATGAGGTGTGAGCGGGCTCCTGTCGAACCCCCACGAAACTTGTCGGGAGCCAGGGGAAGCTAAAGTGGCAGCCCGAGCGCGGCGGAGCTCACCTGCAGTCTACATTGTCTGACGCACTCATACCGGTACAACCACGACGGCGCATTGCCTGGAGCGTACTGTCGCAGCTGCAGGACAGCTGGACGAGTCTTTGGCTGTTCGAGTCCTTGGGTATTCGTATTCGGAGCTTGGGCTGCGCGGGTCCTGGACGCCCCGAGAACCCTCCAACAGACCGCACGAATCTCAGTCCACTGCCGGCTTCCGTCGTCTCCCCACGACAGCGGCCATTGCTATCGAGCATCAGAAACCTCCATTGCGCTCCATCCATCTGGAGCATTCGCCGCCTAGCTTCTTCTCTCCATCGAACTACCCGGTTCCGCAACTGAGGGAGATCGACGGCATTAGCGCCTGGGTGCGAGCTGATTGCGTCCAAATCTCCCATCGCAACTTGGAATACACAGGCGATGAAGGGATGAGACATGCAAGGTGGTCACCTTACTTTCGGCACATGAAGAGACGCTGCTACATTGGAACATGACTGCTCATGCACGGCAACGCTCAGGCTCCACCAGGTCCAACGCCTCCGAGTTCGAGAACGGGCACACTGCGACGCCGCCTCCATCCCTTCGCGGTACCACCCATCCATCACTGAGTGTACCTGCCGGACTGGTCTTCAACGACGTACCCAGCTTCAACGACCAATCGTCACTTCTGATACCCTCCCTCGGAAACGGGTCGCCATACCCTACCATATCAGCTGCGAGTTCTCTGTACTCGACCAGTCCGAGACCAAGAGCGCATACCTTTGCGGATCCGAATCTACTGCAGCAGCAGCAACAGAACAGCTACCGTAGGGGCACACCATCCACCCCTTCTTCAGCCATGCATTCGGGCTATCAACCCGGTCAGCGCCATGTGTCCGCCGCGCAAGCAGAACAATCGGCGCGACAGCAGTACGTCCCTCCACCTCCGCCACCGACCTCTTCCACACCTGGTCCTCAAGGTATGCAGTTGCCGCCTCCACCACCGCGGCCCATGCAAATGTCCAATACGCCGCATAACATGTTGCCTCCTCCACCAGGAACCTCTTACGGCGGCTGGCCTCAGCAAGGCTGGAATAGGCAACCCAACTTCCCCCCACCTCCATCGATGGCGCATGCGACCTACAATCCCAATGCCTACCAGGGCTATTACGCAACGCCAGCACCCCCGGCTGACCAGCCCCTCACCTCCGCCACCTACATACCTGGTGGAGAATCCTTCGGCCCCGGGGTTGGCATACCACCGTTGGACTCTTTCAGTACATCTCTACATACGCCAGCCAGACCCTATCCACCAGAACCGCAGCATAGTTTCTATCGAGGAGACAGTGGCGACTTCTCGGCGACCACGGATGGCTCAAGGAACTCGGCGAGTACCGGGTATACAAACAACACTAGCAATCCAGCCCAAGGTGACGAAAACAAATGGTCCAACACCAATCAATTCCATTACCAAAATCAACCCCATAACATCTCGCAGACATCCACAGGCAGGCAAAATTTGCCTCTAGCGAACCACGCCCAGATACAGGCACCATCTGCAGCTCCGATAGCTTCTGCGATGACCTCGCAAAACCAAGTCACTGGACATCACTACGCCGGCAGTAGTTCAGGAGAAACACCCGTCTCGCCAAACGACCCCGGGATTCTATGGCCTATTGATCGGGTGCTGATATGGCTTGCCGCGCATTCGTTCTCAAATGACTGGCAAGAGGCTTTCAAGAACTTGAACCTCCACGGATCTCAGTTTTTGGAAATTGGACGTGTGCTCCCCGGAGGAAAGCCAAACGTCGTTATGATGCATTCGGTCATTTATCCGCAGCTAGCACGAGAGTGTACCGCAAGTGGCAGTGGATGGGATCAAGTGCGGGAAAGAGAAGAAGGCAAAAGACTGCGCAGACTAGTTCGCAAGATCGTCGAAGGTGGCGGTAGCAGTGGTGCCAGCAGTGCGACTAGCCTACAAGCTCGTCCAAAAGACCGAGGGTCGTCGCAGTTCCCCCCAAGTGCAGGCGCAGAAGGCAACGTAGAGACATCGCCAAGCCTCAGTCGTCAAGATGTCCTCTTGCCAACCCCTACGACAGCCGGTACTGGCGAGGACAGCCCTGGATTGCAAATGCCACATGCTCTTGGATCTCCAATCGGTGGTATTGCTCATCGCCGATTCTCGGGTCAAAGACCGATTGCTTTGGATCCGTTTGGAAACGTCCCTAAGCATGATGTGTCAGACAACAATGGGCGCAGCGCCTACGCTTCTAGTGCTCTCAGAGAAGTAGCGGATGGGCATGTTCCCAGACGACACAGTCCAACCACTTCTGGAGATCACAGTGTTAGCAGCCCGTATGGTGGTGCGCCACATCGCGATAATGCTGCAAGACATGCGTACGAGGCGAGCCCGCAACACAGTCCTGGCCCGCAGCACACTCGTCCACTGTACCCAATTGGAAGCGGGAACACCTCTGCTACTTCCCAACACAGATACTACAGTCATCAAAGGGGCAACGGTTCCGAAACGAACATTGCGCTTCATGGCCCCAACGCTCAAAGTAGTATGAGCAGACTCAATGCTGGGGCGAGCGCAGCCTCTAC
>NAJN01000940.1:0-15354 GCA_005059845.1 Cryomyces minteri | reverse complement strand
GCTGGCAAGGTGCTGTACCTTGGTGTCAGCGACACACCGGCCTGGATCGTCAGCAAAGCCAACGAATGTAAGGAAAAGCCTAGCAGCTCCTCCCTCCCTCTCACTAACAGGTTGCTGATAGATGCTCGCAACCATGGATTGCGCCAATTCAATGTCTACCAGGGCCGCTGGAACGCTGCCAAGCGCGACTTCGAACGTGACATCATGCCAATGTGCGAAGCAGAAGGCATGGGAATGGCGCCATGGGGAGCTCTCGGTAGTGGCAACTTCAAATCTGCGGAACAGCGAGAGGCCAGTGAGGGACGACAGATGGGTGGTCCTTCAGAGGTGGACATCAAGGTATCGGAGAAGTTGGAGGAGATTGCTAAGAAGAAGAACACGCTCATCACCAGTATTGTAAGGCCTCAAACTCCCGCGCGATTTACTGCAAATTGCTGATATTACTTGTACAGGCAATGGCATACGTGATGCACAAAGCGCCCTACGTCTTCCCTATTGTCGGTGGCCGCAAGATCGATCATCTCAAGGGCAACATCGAAGCCCTCGGTATCGAACTGTCCAAGGAGGAGATTGATGAGATCGACGATGCGGCGCCGTTCGACGTTGGCTTCCCATTGAACTTCTTGTTCATGAACTCGAAGAGGCACGATACGAGCTTGAACCCTGCCAACGTCTGGCTGACGAAGATGACGGCGCACCTTGATGCGCCCGCGAAACCGAGCGTAAGTTCCGTCTCGAACTTGTTCGTTCACCTACAGGAACAAGTAGCTAACGGTCTAACAGCCGATCAAGCCTCACACGAAGTAGAGCAGTATGAAAATTCAGTCCATAGTTCTTTTGACCACCGTAAAACCTCTATTTGGTGTGATTCTTCTTCGTCTCTCATCGATGCGACCGTAAAAAAAAGTCTGACTATGGCCGAAACATCTCCGGTCGTCCCTGAATATCTTACTCCATACCCCGCAGACGTCACCCCGCGTTAATCGATAGATACAAATCACCTCCAACTTGAATCCGCTGCGGCTCCCAGTAATCGTGAACCCTTACAGAACCCTTGTATCAAGCTCAATCGCTACACACCTCCTCTCAATACTACGCACCACCTCCCACAATGCCCCTTTACGAAGTCGAACATATCTGCCCACTGACCATCTCGCAACAAGACGAGCTCGCAGCGGCCATCACCAAAATCCACACCGAGAAGTTCACCGCACCCGCCCTCTTCGTCAACGTGCGCTTCACGAACATCAGCGAGCAAATCACCTACGTGGCTGGCAAACGCGTACGTCCCAAGGGCCCTTCATACATCCCCCGTCCCATCCTCCAGCTAGACACGGCTGATGGATCACTCGATGTACTCATGGGTTGTGCTGATTCTATATAGCGTCAAACCAACCGCATCCTCGCACACGTGCGTCACGGCCCCTCTCGCACTCAAGACGACTACGCCGACCTGTGCAGCAAGATCACGAAAGTATGGGATGCGACCGTGCCCCTACCGAGACATCTGTTCAACGCGACTGGTAAGGTGGACGTGGAACTGAGGGCGATATTCGTGCTGGGGGACATCGTCGCGGGCATGGAGGCAGGATTCGTGTTGCCGGAGGCTGGCAAGGTGAGCGTGATTCCTCGTTCGTGATGATTGGAGGGTGGAGAGGTGTGGGGATGGAGGGGTGCGCGATGGAGGTGTGGAGGGCTATTGAGTTTTGAGGAGAGCTAATAGGTGTGTGTCATTAGGACGTGCAGTGGTTCAAGGAAAACATAGTGGCGTTCAAGAAAAAGGCCGAGGACGGGGATGATGAGTTCCAGGATATGGTGGCGGAAATCGAGCGAAGGGGGTTGATCAAGAATGGCAGTTGACAAGGAGCCAAGTTTTCTGTTTGACAGCGAAATGGAGTACTTTTGAACTATGCTTTCAATTTTCGAATACCGAACACAACAGTTCCGGCGATCGGTGATTCTTGTACAAGTACGTTGTTAGATGAGCCAATCCGTGTGAGCTAGCGTTTGAAGGAAACATGTGGACGACAACCGCTACGTGGAAGCTCCCACTAACGTGGTAGACATGGGTTGTCTCCAAGGGCATCTCCGCTACTTGTTGAACCCAACTCTATTACAGAGAACGTCAGGTCTACGTGCTTCTGACCGATATAGTATAACTGGCGTACTCCCACTACCGTTGAGAGCAGCCGGTCTGCTTCCTCTAAGCGTAACAAAATGTAGAATCTAAAGCACCTTCATCTACAGTACAGTATACCGGCTTACTTCCGGTGCTCTTAAGCAGTAGCCGAGTGTGACAGCAGCCTGCAGAGTCAAGACATACGCAAAACAGAGCGGAACGCTATTTGAGAAGGAGGGAGCACACCGCAGTAAGCAGAGGTGCAGAATACATGTGGAAAAGTAATCACCCGGGACGAAATGAGGAGTGAACTTGGCATAGTGACGGACAGCTGCAGTAAACCAACGGACGATCAGAGAAGGGACGTCGCAAGCAGTCTTGTTGACAACCATCAACATCTTGGAGCTATATATCAATACTGGGGATAACTCCGAACCTGTCTTTCCACGCGAAAGTGGAGATCCTGCTACACCTGCCAACACCAACTCCTCAACAAAGACGATAGTGTTTCGATTCAACCACCTGCTTCGATGTTTGGTTCTCCAGGTATTCCATTCAAATCCTTTGCAGTGTCTCGATACCCGATCCGCTTGCTCGGTGCATAGCGTACGAAGCGTCTCATGGCTTGTCTCGCAAGCGTTTAGATGCCGCCGCCTGTAGGCAAGGTTTGTGTGAGCAGCCGAGCCAGAAGAACATGCTATCAAGGTGTGGAGGTGCTGTGCGAAGCTCGACTTACCAGACCGCGATGTTTCCACTCGATAATCCCCCTCTAGCCGCTGTTGTTTCGTCGCTAGTGCTCGGGATTTGAGGGTAATGTAGGCACTGCCAAACGTGAAAACACTGAAGATTGCCACATTTCGGCGGCTTATGTACAGTTAGTGGAGGCATACAAATCGGGATGTTTGGAGCTGTTGTTCGATGGAGTTGAGCTCTACGTGGAACTTGAAGAAGCTTACTTGATGTACTGCTGCCACGCCATTGCCGCTCGTTGGAATTCTCGAGGTTATTTCTGTGTATTAAGTAGTCGTGGAGTTTGTTGAGGTAGTTGAAGAAGGTCAGGTCCGAAGAGAGTCGTGTGCGTAGCTACCATGCTGAGTGAACCCTTACCCCAGGTTTCGATCGACAGAGAACGTGGCGGAGAAGCGGGCGAAAGTCGCCGATAAGCCGACCACCGACGTCAATCCAAACACCACTCAGTCCTACATCAGCTTCCAATGCTCACCGAGTCCGATATACCAGTCACTAAGAAGTCATACCACCACGGCCGCAGCATCTGACCTTGGAAATACGTTACGACTGCGGAGACTGACTTCTATTCACCATCATGGCAGCTTCGTCCTCAACCGCTACTCCCCTCCTCTAGTATGCGCCTCCATCTCAGTCATCTCCAAGGGATCTTACAAGCTAACAAACACAACAGCTCCTGCATCGCGTACAACACCACAATACTAGCCGAGCACACTACCTCTGCCGCTTCCAACACCTCCTCCCTCGCCTCCCTCGTCTTGCCCAAGATCGACCACGGCAAGCCGCAAAAGCTGACCTACACGCACAATCAAAACTTCATCCATTACATTGCCGATGCGCCCTCCGAGCACCCCTCCAGTCCCTCCGCAGGCGGCCTCACCTACCTTGTCGTCGCCAAGTCCGACCTCGGCCGCCGTATCCCATTTGGCTACCTCGTCGAGATCAAGAAGCGCTTCCTCGCTGAGCATGGCGATGTAGACTTCAGCGCGCTTCCTGCCTACGGCGCCGCAGCTTTCAACTCGACGCTGAAGAGTCTAATGATCAGCTATGGTACCACGAAGGCGGGTCAGGACGACGCATTCAGCAACGTGCAGAACGAGATTGAGAACGTGAGAGGCATCATGACCCAGAACATCGACGCGTTGCTAGAACGCGGCGAGCGTATCGATCTGCTGGTGAACAAGACGGACCGGCTGGGTGGTAGTGCTAGGGACTTCAGGCTTAGGTCGAGGGGGCTGCGTAGGCGGATGTGGTGGAAGAATGTCAGGCTAATGGCGCTGCTCGTGGTCGTGGTGATCTTTCTGATATACCTCTTCGTCGGCTTTGGGTGCGGGTTGCCTGGTGAGTGGTTCATCTATCTGCTGCAAGTTAAGGTCGAGTTCTATGCTAAGCCACTGCCCAGGGTGGTCACGGTGCATTCGGTAGTCGCAGGTCCGGTCATGGCGTTTTGGTGTACTGTTCGCAGCACGGCTTCTTTGGCGCAAGGTATCACATTACTTAGAATTAAACGGTGCCTGACGAAGAGAGCGTCGATCAAGCATTGTTGAGTGTGGAAGTGTCAACATGTATATGCTTCGTATCTTTGTCTGTTTGGTTGCTGTCTTGCGACAACCCAACCAGGGGAATGAGGTGCCGTTCGATGCAGACCATAAAGTACTGGGGTTGCGTCATCTTCTTCACAGCTGTTTCATTGCATTCATTGCATGCCATCGGCAACTCCAGATGAGAAGGGAAGGCTAGTCCAGCGGCCCCTATAGATCACTGCCTTAGCAGTCAAGGTGGTTCCGTGTTGAGGCCTTACTAACATTACCAACGAAAGCTAAGAGTAGTGGAAGCGGCACGAGTTTCATTCGCCTTTCACTACTGCTTCTACTGCTGGCTACCGCACGACATATAAAAGTACAACTGCTATGTGCGAAGCAGTTCGTACCCAGTCACTCATAATCCAAGGCTGACCCTAGGCACACGATTCCGCAGACACACGAGCTTGTATCAACCGCCACTGATACAGTGATTTTCTCTTACGAACTACAGTGCGGAATCGTCATCCTGGATGTACTGCAATGCTTGAGTGCATTTGGTTTACTAGCTAACAATGCATTGCGTTGTGCTGAAATCACTTGTGGTTAACGTGGCGGAGAACACTTCGGTTGTGCATGACAAGCACGAGCTTCTTCGCAAAGGAGCTCATGGGTCTTGGGCAATAGTCCGTAGCAAACGTAATCTTGGAATTACCTAGCTGCCACGATCACTGATCTGTAGCTGGCGATCGATGTCGATAGCGCCGTGAGCGTAATGGTGGTAGCTTCTTATATACATTGTCTGATCAGCATTTTCGTGGATCGACTAATGTCTTCTCAGAGCCACTATTCCACAGAGAGGAAAAGAGCAGTGCGCGGTGCTTTCGTGCTCACTGCAAGCCATCAGACGACATTTATTGTCTCATTTCTCATATCGAATCTCGAGAGGCTTTTGTAGTGAATCTTCCGTCATAGCATGTCCCTCGTGGTGCAACCTGTCGTTTCTGTGCGTCTTCCTTGCGTGAGTACGTCTCTCGTGGTGCTCCCGAGTTCAGCCGCCTTATAGTTGAGTGCTTGGAAGCCGACTGCAGACTAGAGGTCGTCGCAGTCGAGGTGCTTCTGCGCTGCAACTGCTTAGGGGTGATCGCCTAGCTTGCCCACTCTACGCGGCGGAGGCATAGCCAGAAGTAGAAGCGGTAGTACTGCACTAAAGCAGATTCAATGCTCTGAGCCCGTCCTGTTTAGGCTATGTTATGCTTACGATTCCTTTCGTTTTGGTCATTTACTCGTTCGGGTACTGTTCTAGCCTTTCCTATCGTATGTAGGGCCTATGCCCTAGCACACCCGTAGTCCTAGGACATAGGACACAGGACATAAGGGGTTTCGAGCCTCTCTTGCATTTTTCACCGGCTTGAATTAGCTCCCCCTTTTCGCTATCTTCCTTAGGATCTGGTTATAGAATAGCTTTTTGCATCCTTCGAAGACACCCTCCCACGCTCGTCTAATAAAGGTTTGATAGGGGCTCTTAACTATAGCGTTCACAGGTGGCAGATGAATCTGATATTCAAAATTTACAAAAATCGCTATGCTAGAAGGAGCTTGTAGGTTTCGAACGAGAGCTAGAAGCTGGAGCATCTCCGGAATCGCTCGGCTGCCGACTATAGACTAACGGTCGAAGCAGTCGGGTGACTACAGCATGCTCTGCAGGAGGCCTTTACATAGCTGCTTCTGCTACCGGCTGTGGCTCAAAGCATTGAAGCCGCTAGTGCGACACCATTGCTTCTGTGGTGGGCTACCCTTTGGCGGGTTTGAGGCTACGATCTCTGGTGTGATGGTCACTTGTCGTTCCTCTACTCTCAAGTACTACATTACTTGCCATCTAAAGTTGCCAACACGCATCACGGTAGATCACTTTAACATACAAATATATACGCTCACTTTTCCCCCACAAACACCTGTAAATGCTATTACCATGGCAACCATTTGTCACACGAACGAAAAACGCCGTTTCCCCTCCTCTACCGGAGTCATGACAAGGGCCAGTAAGGCCATCCTGACGAACATGCCGTACTTCATCTATATCACGAAGTCAGTCAGTCAGTCAGTAAAATCTCCGCCACAGCGAGGTTTGGGAGGACATACCTGTCTGAAATACGCCGCACGCGGATCATCATCGACCTCCCGCGCAATCTCCGCGTTGCGTGGTAGCGGATGCATGACGATCATGTTCTGCTTGGCGTGCTTGAGTGTGGCGTTGTCCACGACGAGACTGTTCTTGACCTGCTCGTACAGCTGCGGGTCTTCGAAGCGTTCCTTCTGCACACGCGTGCAGTAGAGGACGTCGGTCTTGGCGATGATCTCGGGAGTGAGCTTCGTGGACACGACGCCGAGCTGGCTGCGGGACTTCAGGGTTTCGCGGACCTTGTCGGGCAGAGCGAGCGAGGCGGGGGAGACGAGTTGGATAGTGACGTTGTAGTGTTTGAGGAGCTCGCAAAGGGAATGCACTGTGCGGCCGTAGCGCAAGTCGCCGGTGAATGTGATGGTGAGGCCGTTCACTGTGCCGAGTTCTTCGCGGATGGTGAAGAGGTCGAGGAATGCTTGAGTTGGATGTTCGCGGCTGCCGTTGCCGGCGTTAATGATGGGACGATCGGAGAATTTGGCTGCGATGTTGGCGCTTTCGTCGCTGGGATGGCGGAGTACGATGGCATCGCCGTACTGGTCGAGAGTCCTGATGGTGTCTTCCAAGCTCTCTCCTTTCTGTGTGCTGGAGTGGGCCTCGCTGATGAGGACTGTCTGTCCGCCGAGTCGCTTCATCGCCGTGTCGAAGGAGGAGGACGTTCGTGTGGAAGGCTCGAAGAACATCAAGCACAAGACGCGCCCTTTCAGCACGTCCAGACATCCCTCTCGCTCTACACCCAAGCGCATCTCCTGTGCCACAGTGAAAAGCAAGTGCAGCTCATTTCTGCTGAACTGGCTGACCGACACGATGTGTTTGTTCCTGAATGGCGAGTTGGCCAAGAGCTCTCTTATAGTAGGAGAGCCCTTTGGTTTCCGGAGTATCAGTGGCGCTGCTGGTACTACGCTGAAGTCCTGGTAGTCAACCTTACTGATCTCCAGGTCGTAGTGCCGAGCTATGGCCTCGATGAGTATTTTTGCGTTCTTCACGTTCGTGACCAAGGGAGTTTGGTAATCGATTGCCATCCGCCGGGTCCGATAGCCTTTGCTCATGTAGTTCGCCGGTCTCCTGTACCGGTTGCTGGACGGCAAATTGATGTACAAATCAATCTTGTTGTTCGCAAGCGCATACGTAAGCGAGTATTCCTCCTTCTGGTCGTCATCTTGAAGAGCTTCCAAGAATTTGACTGGTATTCCTTTCGCTTCGAGGTAGTCCGCGGTGCCGGCAGTAGCGAACAACTTATAGCCCAGCTTGTGAAGTTTCTCAATAGAGGGCATCATCTCTTCCTTGTCCTTGAAAGAACCAATAGACAACAGGATGTTCTTCTTAGGTAGTCGGAATCCGGTTGCGATGAGACCCTTTATATACGCTTCGTACTTTGTCCGGCCAAAGCAGGCAACCTCCCCAGTAGAGGCCATCTCCACACCAAGAACCGGATCGGCGCCAGACAACCGTGAGAAAGAGAACTGTGGCACTTTTACGCCGACGTAGTCAGCAGGTATATTGACTCTCGGGTATTCTTGTAGCGGTAACCCGGCCATAGCCTTCGTAGCCATCTCAATGAGGTCGACGCCCATGACCTTGGAGACGAACGGGAACGATCTTGAAGCGCGAACGTTGCACTCAATGACCTTGATGTCTTGATCCTTGGCAATGAATTGTATGTTGTAAGGTCCGGTCACGTTCAGAGCATCGCCGATCTTGCGTGTAGCATCCTCTATCCTTCGAATGGTCTCCGGATCCAGATCCTGAGGTGGCAGGATCAATGTAGCATCTCCAGAGTGAACACCCGCGTTCTCGACATGCTCAGATATGAAATGACCGATCATGACGCCATTCCTTGCTACGGCATCCATTTCAATTTCCTTGGCACCTTCGATGTACTTCGTGATGACCACAGGGTGCTCCTTCGACACATCGGCAGCCTGGTTGAGGTAGTTTGCTAGGTCGTGCTGGGAGTAGACTGTGTTCATGGCTGCACCCGAGAGAACGTAAGATGGTCTTACTAATACGGGATATTGCACCCGATCGCAGAATTCTTTGGCCTCTTCGATTGTGGTCAGTTCTTTCCATGCAGGCTGATCTACCCCTATCCGTTCTAGCATGCGGGAGAATTTATAGCGGTTTTCTGCGGTGTCGATCATCTCTGGGGAGGTGCCAAGGACCTTGACATTCAGACGATGCAGTGGAAGAGAGATGTTGTTTGGCGTCTGGCCACCCATGGATAGTATTACACCGCTAGATGACTCCATTTGGTATATGTCAAGGACAGTCTCGAGGGTGATGTTTTCGAAATACAACCTGTCCGCTTCATCGTAATCCGTGCTAACGGTCTCCGGGTTGTAGTTCACCATAACTGTCTTGTAACCTTGTTCACGCAGTGTACGCACCGCACGTACCGAACACCAGTCGAACTCGACAGACGAGCCTATTCGATAGACGCCAGATCCAAGTACCATCACACCGCGATCATTGAGGGTAATATCGTGCTCCGTCCCATTGTAGGTAAGGTAGAGGTAGTTTGTGTATGCGGGGAACTCAGCAGCGACGGTGTCGATTTGCTTGACAAATGGCACAATGCCAGCCTCCGTCCTCGTACGACGTACTGCAAGTTCGTTCGAATCCCAGAAATTAGCCAGCTGTCGATCAGAAAAGCCGAGTTCCTTCGCACGCCTCAGCAGGGAGCTCGTAATAGTGGACGTAGTGTAGTTGGTCATGAGTTTGCCGAAGTCGCTGAGACCTTTTAGCTTATTCAAGAACCAGCGGTCTATTTGAGTCAGTTCCCAGATCTTGTCGACGCTGTAGCCTGCGTGCATTGCGTTTGCCAAAGCGAACATTCTTTGGTCTGAAGGTGTCTGCAACTCCGTGTCAATAGACATCAATGCGTCTGTTTGGTTATATCCAAGGTTGTTGACGTCTACTGCACGAATAGCTTTCTGGATCGCTTCTTCGAAAGTTCTGCCTATGCTCATAACCTCCCCCACGCTCTTCATAGAGGAGCCCAACAAAGTCGAGACTCGAGTGAACTTCTTCAGATCCCACCGGGGAATCTTAACAACAACGTAATCTAAGGAGGGTTCGAAGCAGGCACAGGTCACCTTCGTTACGGAGTTCTTGATCTCGTTGAGGGGTATTCCCAATCCAAGCTTCGCAGCAATGAAAGCCAGAGGATACCCAGTAGCCTTGGAAGCGAGCGCAGAGGATCGAGACAAGCGGGCGTTGACTTCGATGATGCAGTACTCTTTGGAGTGTGGATTGAGCGCGTACTGGATGTTGCACTCGCCGACGACACCGAGATGCCTGATGACGTTGACCGCGGTAGTACGAAGCATGTTGTAGTCTTCATCTGATAATGTCTGCGAGGGGGCAACGACGATAGAATCTCCAGTGTGAATGCCCAGCGGGTCGAAGTTTTCCATGTTGCAGACTGTGATGCAATTGTCGCGCGCATCACGTACTACTTCGTATTCAATCTCCTTCCAGCCTTTCATGCTTCGCTCAATCAACACCTGGGGACTAGCGGCGAAAGCTTTGTTGCACAGGTCAAGAAGTTGGCTCTCGTCTTCGGCAAATCCGCTCCCCAAGCCTCCAAGAGCGTATGCAGCGCGGACGATGACAGGAAAACCGATACCCCTGACAGCCTGCATGGCCTCATCTACCGTACTGGCCGAAGCGGACTTTGCACATTTCTCACCGATCGACTCCATGCTACGGGCGAAGAGCTCACGGTCCTCGGTTGTGATGATAGTGTCGATTGGGGTGCCCAAGACTTGTACTCCCAGAGCCTCGAATTCATCTCTCAGTTGGATACCGACTTGAAGGGCAGTCTGACCGCCGAACGTAACATAGATGGCATCCGGACGTTCTTGCTTGATGACCTTCCTTACAAACTCAGCATTGACAGGCAGAAAGTAGACCTTGTCCGCTAAGCCTCTGGAAGTCTGAATGGTAGCAATATTGGGGTTGATCAGGATAGTGTAGATTCCTTCTTCCTTCAAGGCCTTGATTGCCTGACTTCCGGAGTAATCGAATTCGCCTGCCTGCCCAATACTGAGGCCTCCACTGCCCAGTACCAGGACTTTCTTCACATGTACACGGGGATGTAGCCTCTCGTTCTCGACGACGTCACCGCCAGGAAATTGAACTGGTTTTTGTAAGGCATCGGCGGACTCCATTGTTTTTTTGATAGTATCGATGAAGACATCGAACAAAAATTCGGTGTCTCGAGGTCCAGGTGCGCTCTCCGGATGGAACTGAACACTGAAGTATGGGCGGCTTACATGCCTAATGCCCTCATTGCTGCCATCGTTTGCGTTCACGAAGACTTCCTCCCACCCTCCAGGTAGAATCTTGGGATCTACGGCATAGCCATGGTTCTGGGAGGTGATATAACATCGGCCAGATAACAGGTTAGTGCAGGGGATGTTATGTCCACGATTTCCAAACTTCATCTTGAGTGTATTTGCGCCCGCTGCACGGGCCAACAGCTGGTGACCTAGACATATGCCGAAGATAGGTGTCCTCGCTTCTTCCATAGCAGCCGAGATATGTCTCACCGTAGTCTCCATCATAGCTGGATCTCCTGGACCGTTTGAGATGAATAGGCCATCGTACTCTTTGCCCGCGAGGCGCGGAAAGTCGTGGTCCCAAGGCACTACCTCAACTTCTAGTCCTCGCGAAACCAGGCAACGCAACTGATTGTATTTCAGGCCAACGTCTACACAGACTACACGTACCGGTCGACCAGAGGGGTGCTTTAGGGCATTAAACTCATTCGGCGAGTATAAGCAAGGTTTAGAGGTAGAAACTGCTCTTCACCGTTAGACGTCGTTCTCTCTATTTGCAATGCTGACCGGAACAGTCTCACCATCAGCGACCAGGTTCTTCGTGTTGGGGTCGCTCCATTCGATCTCTTCGTATTCCATCTCTACTTTGTCGATGTTTAGTCCGTTGGCAGTCCCGTTATTAGCGTCGTGTCCGTTGGTGAGCTGCCTTGCGTTCCACGAGGAGGATTTTGACAGAAGCAGACGCCCAAGCATGCTTCCCTTATCCCGAATCCTCTTCGTTAATGCTCGCGTGTCCACGCCATAGATGGCCGGTACTCCTTGCTCCTGGAGCCAGGTCCCGAGTGACGATGTGGCAAGATGGTGCGAATAGTCCTCCCCAGAGTATGACGCGACTATCAGGCCCGCAATATGTATCGTTGCGGCCTCGAAGTGTGCAGGAAGATCTCCCAAGAGTGCGTCTCTATCTTCGCGGGAGGGAACACCATAGTTGCCCACGAGGGGAAACGTGACGACTAGTAGTTGTCCACGGTATGAAGGATCCGTGATTGATTCGGGGTAGCCGACCATGCCAGTCTGGAAGACCAGTTCTCCAGCAACGCTCTTCTGAGCACCGAAGCTGTAGCCCTGGGCAAAACGAATGCTCTGGTCGCCGTCTCTGATCTCGAGGGCCATAAGACCCCCGTTCTTCTGGCCCACCATGAAGAAGAAAGGGCCCGCGAGGAAAAATGGGCACCTCTACTGAAAAGCGCAAGTTTGATCACAAACACGCAGACACCCGCGTTGGCATCGAGGGATCCTATAAATTTTGGGCAGAACCAGGAGAGATCCTTGAAAGCTCAAGCGAAGGCGGTGGACTAGCGTCCGAGCTTGGATGCTCAGCCGTTGGCCGCCTAGTCCAGTCCTGGTCGGAGCTACCTTGTCTTCGTCCTGTCCTTGAGTCAGACTCTTCTATCAAAACTCAATCTCCAGCTTGGCCCGAATACATGAGACGAGGAAGCGAAGCAGAGGAGCTGTGTCTTACCGAGAGCTCGAGTACGACGTCGTTTAGGCAGGAGAAGGTGGCACAACGGCAGCGGGTGTAGAACACATCTAGTTGTCTTGCATATGCATCCAGGGTGGTGCAACGATTGGCTGAGAGGACTGAAGGTGCAAGCAAAGTGCATATCCGGATAAGCTCGAGTGCTATACCATCGTCACGCGCGAGTAGACAGAGACTCGGAGGGCGCGAGGATACAATGCACAATCATGCTAGGCAGCTGGCACATGTTCACTAGTGTCGACACCCTCTGTTCGCCTCTTGCTCTCAGCAGGCCTTCACGGCGGGACGATACAATGGACGTCCACAGTGCATCTGCACACTAATTTCCTCCA
The DNA here is from genome assembly GCA_005059845.1 of Cryomyces minteri. Lineage (NCBI taxonomy): Eukaryota > Fungi > Ascomycota > Dothideomycetes > Cryomyces > Cryomyces minteri. The sequence goes on along the minus strand of NAJN01000940.1, from coordinate 2,634 downwards.
CGCCTGCAGCAAAGACCCCTCTGGTAGTGGTCGCTGCGACGAGCGATGTCGTCTTCGTTGCTCCGGTCTCAGAGAAGATTCAGGCGACAAGACCGCTCGCCATTCTCTTCACCCTTCAACAGCTTCCCCGGTGCAGCTGGACGAGACGACAATCCTCGACGGATCGGTGCAGTACACCACGAAGATGAGGCAGCCGATAGTGACGAGGGCTACAACGAGGGAGACGGGGCTGAGGAAGAGAGGAATGGACATGAGAACGACGAAGACGAAGACGAAGACGAAGACGACGACGCAACGCCTCTGCTTCCCATCTTCTCCGCCGCACACTTAGGTATACAGGTCACGTTTGAGCATACCTGGGTTAGCTCCTCGACTGATCGTTGCTTCCTCTAGACCGACTGCCTATCTACAACATCACCCACTCCGTACGATTGCTGATCATTCAGAAATGCGAGACCACATTGTCCTGGGATCAGCTTCGATCTCCCCAAGTCTCACAATTCTTGGTGAAACCCATACAGCAACAGATACAATCCTCGCATTTTTCACGGGCTACACTCTATGCCTTGATCGCAAACTGTCTACAATTTCAGAGGGAGGGCCAAGTGAACCCCGGGAACGTTGGAGTCAGCAGAACGAGAGGGATGCTCGCTGAGCTCCTTGCCATGAGGTTGCTGAAGGAATATTCCACGAGAGAGCTCATAGATGCTCTGTCATATGATTTTGATCCCCTCCAAGGTCTGACACCATCAGGTAGCACAACACCTGGCCCAAACGCGGATCAACAGAGGGCGAGAGCGCAAGCACGAGGAGCTCGGATATCTACTGTTGAGATAGCCATCCGTGCGAATGCCAAGAAGTTCCTTGCTCATCCACTTGTGGTCCAGCAGCTGTCAGCAATTTGGGCTGGAAGTATCGTCTTTCACTCTGCTGCTGACAGCCTCCATCGGCGTCCCATCAAGCCACGAGTGTCCAATGCGAGGAGCTACGGTGCCATTGAAAACCCGTCACCAACACGATTGCAATCTTCCAATGCGCCTAGAAGCAAGCAGAGGAGCCCGTATGAGTCAATCGAAACTATAACGCGGCGATCCGTGACGCTCTACGACCCTAGGGATGCCTCTTTGTTCAAGTTGTCGCGTCTTCGCGTGCCTCGCTATAGACAGATCTTCTCGACGTTGTCTTTCGCGGTCATGCTTGGGCTCTTCCTCGCTGTACTAATTGACAGATCGCTAGACATTACACCCCTGGAAGTCATCTTCTGGTTCTGGAGCGCAGGCTTTATGCTCGATGAGATAGTCGGATTCACTGAGCAAGGCTTCGGTCTCTACATCATGAGTGTCTGGAATGCCTTTGACCTAGGCATCTTACTGCTCTTCGTCATCTACTACGTCCTGCGTCTTTATGGGATCCTCATGCCAGATGTACGGAAACACCATGTCGCGAACATGGCCTACGACGTACTGGCATCAACGGCAGTACTCCTCTTTCCTCGTCTGTTCTCTGTACTTGATCACTATCGCTACTTCTCGCAACTTCTGATCGCATTCCGTATGATGGCGGTCGACTTAGTGGCCATTCTAATACTCATCATTATCAGCTGCAGTGGCTTCTTCGTAGCATTCACGCTCTCGTTCGGTGATGACGACTTCAATGCGAATGGTGTCGCCTACGCTCTCTTCCAGATGTTGATGGGCTTCACACCGGCTGCATGGGATATTTGGGGTGGTTACAATATGCTTGGCAAAAGCATCCTCACCCTTTTTCTGTTCATTTGTCACTTTCTAATTGTGACGATCCTCATCACGGTACTGACGAACTCCTTTATGGCGGTTGTACAAAATGCGAACGAAGAGCATCAGTTTCTCTTTGCTGTGAACACCATCTCCATGGTCAAGTCTGACGCGCTCTTCTCGTACATTGCGCCTACCAACGTGCTTGGTTGGTTGTTCACTCCGCTGCGCTACTTCATACCCTTCCGCCAATTTGTCAGACTCAACCGGACCGTCATTAAGGTCACTCACTTTCCAGTCCTGTTCACCGTCTTCGTCTACGAGCGCGTCATCCTGTCCCACATTGCCTACGAGCCTACAGACCTCGTGGAGCGAAGAGGGCGTTCGACAGGTAGACTACCAGGCTTCAGCCAAGGAGCTGCGATGGATCTGTTTAGCCCAGGGAGGAGATTGCGAGAGCCATCTGTAACGACATTTCACAAGGACCGTGCGCTGGAAGAGGTGTTCCGTCGGCCTTTCAGGGACGCGACTGTGCGTCTGGCATCACAGAATATCGAGTCAGACCGGGGGAAGTCAACCACAGTAGTAGACCACTGGATGCAGGAAATGGGGCACGAAGGAGGAGCAAGCCCGCCAATGGAGCAACCACGGTCAGTGGTTGAGAGGCTCGAGCAGCGCCGGCCCAGTTTGCGACGGTTTGCATCGGTGAACACACCACGCATGGGGAAGCGGGACTTCTTCGGAGTGCGGTCTGCCCTCTCGGACCCCGAGGATCTCGCTTTCGCTGCGTCATCCAGACCCCAGCCCATCCAGGAAGAACCCGGACATTTCAACGCGGATGATGACCTACTCCAAGAAACCGATGCGGACGGTGATGATGAGCTTGTCACGAATGACGAGG
>NAJN01000094.1:0-38401 GCA_005059845.1 Cryomyces minteri | reverse complement strand
CGACGTCAGGTGCAGCAGCAGCAGCGGCAGTGCCATTGGTCGCGCCACTGTGGGCTTCGCCGTCGCCAGTTTTGGCGAGCAGACGTCTGGCTTTGCGGCGTTCGTTGTCTTCTTCGCGCTTGAGCATCTTCTCGGCGAGACGCTTGTTGACTTTGACCTTGACGGCTTTGTTGCCGCGTATTCGGCTCTCACGCTCTTTCTCGATCTTCTCTTGGATGGACTTCGCTCTCTGCTGCTCGAACAGTTCCGGATTGGAGATCAGCCTAGCCTCCTCATACAGCCTCTGCGCGACGAAATAGCCGTGCATGTATGGGCGCAGCGCTGACGTGGTGCCAATGAGATGGTCCAGGTTCAGCTCACGCAGTGTCTTCATGTCCAAGAATTTGTAGTTGTCGTACACCTCGCCCGTGTTTCCTGCGCCGAACGCAGAATTGTAGGATGAAGGATCAGCAGCGTCTTCGGCCATTTCTTCCACGAGATTGTCGAGGAAGCTACACCATTTCGGCGCAGGGCCCAGCTGCGGGATGAAGAACGAGTGCATCTGTCTGCCTTCGTTCGCTGTGAGCAGCATACCACTGTCTTTGCACCATTCGACATGATTGATGTCCACAGCGGGCTCGACGCTATTCCATGGATCGCCGCTGCCGGCGTCCCAGATCTTGATTATGCGCTTGTCACTCGAGAGAATCTTCTCTTCCGATATGGGAGCGGACCGGGAACTTGTGGACGGGGATAGGTAGGTGAGTGTTTGTATCGGGTAACCGTATCCCTGGTCTTTCTTCAACAGCGGTACAGGACTGCGGAGATCGTAGATGTAGATCAGGCCGTTGCTCGTTCCTGTCGCAAGAGTCAAACCCGAACGATGAAACTCGAGAGCCGAAATCTCGGGTCTGCTATCCAGTACGTCCCCATTTGCGATATATGCGCCGTGTGCTGGAGGGAGTACACCAACGCGACTGCGAGAGCGCGAGTCCCAGAATTCCACAGTGCCCAGTGAGGTTCCAAAGGCCAGAAGGTTATGACTCTCTTCCGCCACAGCAGCAGTGTTCACAGCGCCGGTGTTGATCCCTCCCTGCAGCGCACCCCCACCCAGACTTGTCATGTCGTCCCCGCCCACATCAACCTCATATCCACGCATGAAGCGTCCCACCTCCAGGTTGAGTCGAAAAACCTCGCCGTTCCCATCTCCATTGACGCCCACGGCCGGGATCAAGGCCTCAGCAGCGTGCTTGGAATAGACCAAGTCGCGGCCATACCGCGGGATTCGTGTGGCGTAGTGTAGGCCACCCGGAGTGTGGAACTCGAGCTGGCGATCGCACTGCAGATGTAGAGACTTGGAGTAGTCAGGAGAGAGGAGAAGGAATGTTTGGTTGACCGTGTTCGTATGGCGTGCGTAAGACAAGGACAGATGCGGCAAGTAGTGTGTATGTATTTGCGGTTTGTAGGTTCCTGCGCGAAAGCGTACGATTAGCCACAATCTACACGAGCAAGACACAAGACGGCCTCGAAAGCCCTTCCTCAGGCTCGAACAGGCAGCGCCAGCCATACCAGTACTCATGACCCAGTTCCCATCCTCGCTGATCCGGACGCAAGAGCTCGCCTCGTCGAATTCAAAGTCCTGCAGCAGTTCAATGCGATTTGCGAACTCCGGATCCTGCTTCAGGCTTCGTTTCCGCTTGCGCGCGAGCCATTCTGGCAGTGGCCGCGCAGTAGAAGAACCGGAGACGGTGTACACCGGGACGGCGGAATGCGTGGTGAGCTTCATCGGTTCATGGTCTGGTACGCCGGCGGCAAAACTGATTTATATGATTTATATGATTTATATGGTTTATATGGAGGCTTTCGAGATTTATCTCAAGGGCGGTCAGAGTACATTAGCGCCCGGGTAGGGCTGCAGGGTCCAGGTCTCGGCTGAGCTGCCGAGAAGCTTCATCTCGCCATCTTGTGGAGACAGCGAAACAGGAGGACAGGACGAAATGGCATAACGCCGACACCCCCGCAGTCGCCCTCCTCATCTAGCACTCCGCTCATCCACTGTCATGATTCAGTCACTCTCCCTCTTCTCCACCCTCATCTCCCTGTTCTGCGCATCCGCCCTCGCCTCTGCCGACGCGCCCATATTTGCACCACCCATCCCCTTGACATGCGCCGTTCCATGCTTCGTCTCGTTCGAAGAGCCGTCTTCCGAACGTGACTTCTTCGAGCTGCCGCTAAAAGCGCCTGAGAGGGCGCCGAAGATGTTGAGATTTATGCCGGCCTGTGTAGCTAGGTCAGAAACGCTTGGGGACGGGGTACGGTATGGATGGGACAGAACGATGCTCTTTCGGTGTGGACAGCCTGACAAGACGTCGCCGTATGGTATTAGAAGATGTGGCTTTCCGCTCGACTGGAGGGCATCTCACACGTTTCGAGAATAGACACGAAGTAAGAACGTGCGGAGATGGAATCGACGTGGCTTCTGGAAACACATCTGGAGTAGAGAGCTGCATTGAAATTGGATACGCATACAAGTCGATATATCCATACCTTTGCACCAGCACTAGCACTGCTCTCTTTCGCTTCAAGGCTTTGATCCTTCGCGGGGACCTTCGAGACCTGCTTGGGTGCGGACTGAGCCACTGCAGATGCAGACATTGTAGTTCGAACTTATCTATATTAACCGGCGGCAGATATTCAATTTGGTGATCATGCAGATACTGTAGGGACAAGACGGTAGTGAGGGTACATGTATAAGTGCGAGCTGAAGTTGTAGTTCTCCCGCATCATCACGTGTTCCTGAGGGAAACAGGTTTAATGGAATTCGGTTTGATTTATGGGCAGCTAGGTATTACATCATACTGTCTGCGCGCGCCATGGTATGAGAATAACGCTTTCGGAGGAATACCTCGTGTTCCGCCAAACTGTGACCCTCTCTTACAACCAACGCAGCACAAGTGGTGTGAAGAGACATAGTCCGGACAAGACCGATTGCAGTACACCAAGGAGCAAGAGAAACACGTAGAACATCGCAGTAGAGTCAAACTTTGGGTTTTCCAGCAGTCTGTTGCGGCGTTCTTCCAATGTGACAAGCGTCCAACACCTAGTGTCCAAAATGGAGAGTACCGAAGTTCTGCTCCAGATCACGCGCATGTGTCGCACCCTCAACAGCTTGATGGTCTCGTCCGTCAACCGGAGCGCCGCATTGCGGACACACAGAGGTCTCCATCGGCATTCCGCATTCTCCAATTGTGTACGGGTGACCGTTCGCGCATCTGTACCAGTGTCCGGTGCCTCGGAACTCAGTGGCCATCGCTGCCAAGACTGCACGCATCTCGTCGTTGCTGACGGTCGTGTAGAACGTCGAGCCGCGAAGCATTGTACGGACCTCTTCGATCTGTTCCGGCAGGCTGCGGGTCTGGACGGGAAACTTCGCACACATCTCTGAAGCTAGATCCATGTGTTTTGTGGCTTCCGCTTCCAAGGTGGTTGCTGTGTCTGGAGCGGATACGGAGCGCTCGAGGACTGCAAACCGAGCGAAGAAGACATGTCCTTCGACTATCTGAGTGAGATTGCTGGATGCCGTTGCTAGCTCGATAAGATTAGCACAATCTTTGCGGTTCGCAGTGAGGTCCAAGCGAAGTGCTCCGTGGGTTGGACCCACAGCACCCTGTAGTCGCATCGTCACAAGATCTGACAGTATGGAAAGATCGCAACGCAATAGCAAAGAGGTAGCTAAGGGGTATACAGGTGTCTGGAGTAGGGTGGTCAATCATCCATCCAATCCGGATGAGTTCAGAATGTACGCCCGACGTGATGGATCCTACGTAGAGAAATTAAGCGAAAGTTTGAATCGTCTCAGTAGAACCCGTCACGCCCGGCGTAGATTCTGAATTCATCCGGATTGGATGGATGATTGACCACCCTGGTCTGGAGGACGCTGCTATCAAACTCAAAGTCGCCGGTCGTAGGAAGACGTTGTCTGGCTGCCTCTACCATGCTACGCACACGCTGGAACGTCTGCTCCTCTTGATGTGCCTTGGCACAATATTGTCGGATTGCCTGTCTGAGGCCTAGAATGACTTTGTATCCCCCGTGATACTTCAGTTTGCGAATGAGTTTGATCTGTTGGTCTCGGATTCCCGTAATTGAGATGTCGCTTCCTGGGACTGGGCTTGATGGTACGACGGCACCTTCGATCGAGTCGGCTAGCTTATCTTGTTCAGTGGCCAAAAGCCGTCCGAGTGTGACGTACTCTTTGTTGGCCCAGACGATGAACTTCTTGGTAGATTCGTCGAGAAGTGCACGTCTGACTATTCGGCCATACCGTGCAATATCTCGTAGCGAACCGCGACAGTTTGGACAGCTCTTCATGGCTGCGGCTGAAAACGGCTCGGAAGAGCTCTTGAGTGCAGTGATGTGGCCGTCGGGTGAGAACTCGTAGAAATCGTGCATTTCCATGATTCCATCCATGTTGCTCACAGTCATTGTGTGACCGCACGCAGGGAAGATGCATGGGTCCTCATTGAGGTCGATGTCCTTGTACACGTCAAAGGAGATGAAATCGACCTGCATACTCTTGACTCGGTCACTACCGCAAGTCTGACACATCTCGGCGCTCGGGCAGTTCTCGCCGCACACTGATGGACCTGTAGACCGAGTCAGTACTTCTTCTGACAGATGCATGGGCAAATTCGAACGTACAAGTGTGACCACAAGAGAGCCTGATCATGCACCGTCGGGAACAAGGAAGCCAATTGCAAGGCGCCGCACAAGGCATGCTGCAGCTTCGATGAGGGCAGGAGGAAGAACATTTCTCTTCTGCGCATGGCGTGCATGGCTCGTGACACTTCTTCTCGCACCTTGAATGACTGCATTTGACCTCGCACGGTAGGTCGCACAGCGGACAGGGGCTTTCACCATGACAAGTGGCCACGCAACGATGACTGCACATCGTGTAATCACGTCCGCAAGGCTGCGCACAAGATCCATGATGTGCTTCGATCACCTGCCCATCAATCCTGTCGTTACATTCCCAGCACAGTCTCTTGCGCGCATGAGAGCATGGTAGCAAGGACCCGCATTGAGCTTTACATACGAACTGTTGGCTTGTGACATCTGTGAAGCAAGCCACTGCCACCTTGTGGTTGCAACCAGGAATATCTCGCTCGACCATAGCGTCACAACGCACAGACGCAAGGTCTTGACTTTGCCAACAAGGCAACTCCATCTTGCGATGCCCACAAGGCAGTAATATGTCCAGAATGGGGTGCATGCACTTCGAATGACAAGCGTCACCGCATGGTAGTGGACACACATGATTACACCCCTCTTTCAACCTTGTGCAAGGTTCGAGACATCTCACAGCGTGGTGAAGCACATCAGAATGACATTTGTTGATGCAGGAGTGGCCACAGATCAAACGTTGCCCGCATTTGACGTTGCAGCCACCTTCAGGCGCAAAAAGAAGGAAGTCGTCAGGTGTATGAACCTCTATGGTTGTGTGTGGGTGACGAGGACACTGGAGCTGGAGCGTCGTACCAACGTGGCCGCCTTGCTCCAGGATTGAGATCACTTTGGCCCACATCGGGACTGTGCTGTACGTTTTTGTATTTCCCAAGATGTACATGCCGTGTTTTGCTCTCGACAATAGCACATTTATCCTGTTGGAAGTCTTCAAGAAACCGGTTCTGTTCTGATCGTTGCTGCGGACAAGTGAGATCACCACTACTTCGGCTTCATTCCCCTGAAAATTGTCCACAGTGGCGACCTTCAATGTCTGAAGGAGGGTCGTCTTGCTCACAGGGGTAGTTGGACTATTTTGAGGGACTTGCTCGCCCTCCCGCTCGAGCTCTTCCAAGTCCAAGTCATTGATCACTATCTCAAACGAACCCACGAGTCGTTTCTTCAACTTGCGTAGTTGACCGAGGTATGGAGTGAGGACCGCAATGTCACTGATTTTGTAGACTCCCTGCCGGACTAGGTGTGATACTAGAGCTGCTGTCATCTTGAGCTCAAAATCATTTGTGTAGGATATCGTCGTCATCTGCTGCGGATCGAGACCTGTCTCTGGTTCAGAGTGGTCGAGCCAGAAGAGCCGCTTGCTGACACCAGGAACGACTAGATAGGTCTGCACAGAAGGATGATCGGTGAGCTTTAGGTACAGAGTGTCCTTCACAAGTGCCGCAATCGAAGGATGCATACGTCGTTGCACCGACAATGTACTAAAGGGTAGTCGTTTGACGTTGGTGAGCTTTGGCTCCACCAATCTCTCGAAGAGAGATGTATCAAGAGAATACTTCGCGCCTCGGAGTGATTCCTGTGATAGATCGTAATTCTGAATCTTGGGCCTTAGTTGCAGATGGTCCCCGATGAGAATGGCGTGCTCGACGGATGGCAGCAATGCTGTCAAGATGTGGGCTTCGAGCACTTCGCCAGCCTCTTCACAGACGAGAACTTTTGCCTGTAGTCTTCTCAATAGTCAATATTTTTAGCAAGTCCGGTGGTTGTGACACCGATGACGTTAGCGTGCTGTAGGCATCGCAAGCTGAGCTCATTTTGAAGCTGGTTGAGCGACGTTTTTCTGTGTTCGTAGGAACTATAAGCGATCAGGAGATTTTGCTGAAGATCATTCTTGACTTCGAAGATCCAACTCTGGTGCAGTGTACGACTCTCGGACGCTGACATAGATTCGAGCTGGCTGTATTGTAGTTGGGACAAAGGACGCGGCCTACGAAGAGTGGAGTATTTGGAGCAACGACGAAGCCAATCTTCAATGATGCGTTCAGGATGGTGATGAACGATCTTGAAGCCGTCCTCGTCCTCTTCACCAAACAGCTGGTTGTGTTGCCGAGGCCAGTGCACTCGCAGATGTTCTTTGATAGTTCCCCAAGAGGCTACGTCAGTAAGACGTGCTACCAGACCGCGAATCTCTTCCTCTTCGTCGTTCAAGGAGTTGTTGAGCTCCCACCTTCGGTGCTTTTCCATTTTCGTAGGCTCCATTTGTTGCACAACAAGACGAAGGTTGAGCGATTGAAGCTTCTCAGACTTGGACCGGCTCCCGATGCGAACAATCTGCGTGACCTGGTGATCTACCAAATATTCAAGCAGCTGATCGAGAGCATGGTTCGTGTAGCAGACGCAAACAATGGGCCCGAGATCTGCTTCAGCCTTACTGTCGAGTAAGACTTTGATGAGAGCCACACCAGTGTAGCTTTTACCGGTCCCAGGAGGGCCTTGGATCAGAGCAAGCCCTCTTGAAAGTGCATCGACCAGGGCACCTGCCTGAGACTCGTCCAGGGAAGACGCTGGTGCAAAGCCAATTTATCGAAAGGTTCGCGTGGGGACATGTACAGACTCTCGCCGGAGCTCATCACAGAGCGCAAGTCAAAGCGGAAACCCTCCTTCGTAGTGTAAGCAGGAGCGGGCAATTCGATAAGGTCCGGTGACGACGCCGTCGTTGGTGCGATCAACTCTGCGAAAGGAAGGTCTGCGGTTTTGATCATTCCTTGCAAGGCCAGCAAGGTGGGCTGGAAGGAAGGAAGAAGAACACCCGGAAACTCGACGAGCGCTCTTCTTCCTGTTTTGAAGCCGGACAGGTACCAGTCGAAGAGCTGGGACACGTTCGAGAGGTCAAGGTTCACCAAGTGGAGAACGACATACGCTGTGTCAGAGTCTCCGTACAAGTTCCAGCTTTCTGACAGCGGTAATTTCGATTGAAGAGTTTCGCCCATTTTCTTGTGCGTGGGTGCACGAGCTTCACGCTGTTGAGACACAGAGCAGAAGACGACAGAGCTTTCCGAATCCAGCAGACAGACCAACGAGTCACCCTTTAGACGTTTGGAGGCTTCCCACCATTCTCTGCGTTCCTTAGGAGAGAGGTTGCGGACTATGGCGGGCTGTTCAAAACCGACAGCGAACTCCAAGCCTTTCCACCGGTCTACGGCAAAATCGGTAACAGCAACACCATAGTAAGTGTACACTCGGGCTCTGTGTTGTTTGAGAAGCTGCGTAGCTGGACCTTCCGTCCGAAGATGCTCAAATTCGTGACGTACAGCATCTCTCAACTGCCCAATGGTATCCTCACGAACTAGTCTGAATTGTCGGTCCAACAGGCCATGGAGGCCTGGTAGATGGAGCTGATCAGGATCGTTGAGTGGGAGATACTCCATGCGAGAGCTCTGGAACTCTTGTGAAGTAGGCATAATTCTTATATCACAGATGTTCTGCGAATCATTATCGTGTCGACGTCCTTGGTTTGAAAGAGTCCCGGGAGGATCTCTATCAACAGTGAAAGTGGGCTTGAAGAGGTCGGCATTGGTAGCCAGCTGCGAATGAGGCATGGTACGTCCGAGGCTGAGACGTTGTTGGACTCTGCGGAGATGCTTCTTGGCTTGATACATCGACATGTCTTGTCCGGAGGCAAACGGCTTCTCAAGAATGTGCGAGAGAGCTTCGACAATCGGGTGAAACGGTTCAATTACCTGAGCTGTACCATTCACATCGACGATCTTCGAAAGGACCGCTGTCACGGCAGTCATCTGTCGCTCTCCGACCAAAGACGAGCTTCCATGATCAGGTATTGGAGAAAACAGTAGACTGACTATGGCGTCAAAAAGCTTGATTGCACGTTGACCGTGGATACCAAATAAGAAATTGAAGATCGTGCCAACGGACTGTTCAAGGACTGCTGACGCCAGGACACTAGGATGGGATATGGAGCAGAAGAAAGGTAAGATTTGCGTTGAGAACACCTCTCTCTGTCGAGGCTCTGGCAAGCTTTTCATGTCTTGGCTTATAAGTTCGTGTATGCGCTGCAGGCCACCTTCCGAAGCAAGCTTGCTGATGACTTCTTGTCGAGTACCAGGGTCGCCGTTGATGAGATCGAGCGCTTGCTGAAAGAACTGCGGCAGTTTGAAACCCAAGTGGGTAGTAACAGACGTGTTCGTTGGGACGAGGTAGCGCCAAGTCCGGAAGGCTGCCTGGGAGACGTTCTCGTTGTTGGCAGCATCGTTGTGCATCGTCAGATCGTGAGAGAACCTGCACTCATCACCAAAGCGACAGCCTGCAGTGGTCGCAAAAAAAGTGCTGGGTCGCTGATCAGAAGGATGCCACGCGCGTTCCGTGTCATGACCTGTCTTGTGTTGGTCCTCTCTGCTGTGGCTGTATATGCACTTCGAACCGAACGTGCACTTGCCCTTGGCAAAGTTGAAGCAAGGTTTTCTGTCTGTCGTCAGGACGTGCTGCGATCTCATGGTTATGCTTTAGGCTTACACGCTGCGGAACGACATGTCCTCACCGCTGAGCCGAAGTTGGTGGCGCGGGTTTTGAGGAACCTATCAGACCTCCCCAAAATGCGTGTGAGTACGAGCTGAGTGTCCCGTTGAGTTGTAGTAACTTATGAGCGCTAAGTGGAAGAAGATTTTGAAATTCAGTATCACGAAACAAGGTGATCCTCGCACGACACGAGGTCAGTAAGTCCGAATTCCGTACCGTCTCAACGACGACTAAGTAACTGAAAGGGTTTGCAATATCGTTTAGTTCCAGATGAGAGTGAGGACGGTTTGGGGATTGATAATTGCAAAGGAGGGGGCAGAGGTCGTGGAGGTTCTTGTACGTACGGCGACAAAGGAGCCCGCCAACACGAAGGAACGTGTATCACAGCACTATCTTGACGCAGCAGGGACACGCTAGGGCCATCAACTGGTTTCTGCTTGAGTCCAGAACTGGAGAGACTCTTCGTCAGGGGTGATGTGGCATTTAAGAGCAGCCAGACAGGTTTCAGTTGTTCGGTGAAGTGGGACAAAGAAGAACCATAGACGCGAGTGGATCAAGCTTTGGACGACGAAAGAAGTGTGTGCGTTTTCGACAAGCGTCTGGAAAGGTGTGACGCAGGTGAACAAGAACCTCGTTTCGCTTGATGAGAGAGACACCATGTGAGACACATCAGCTGCACAACACATTGTGTAACTTCGATGGCACTCAACAACATCACCATGAGCCTCGACTGTGCAGCGATTCTGGAAACAGGTCGGCGCGGCACCAACAGCGCTCGCTATCGCAGCTGGAGGGGGAGCGTCCAGCTGACGAGGATGCGATCATGTTCGACTTTGGCAGCGGGTTACAGGACATGCTGGGCTGTGCTGTTCAGTCAGTGGCGTCAGTGCATTCCAATCGCTCAGTTGCAATGCAAGAGCAGCGAGACATGACACTGGCGGGTCAGCATATAGGTGGTATAGGACTTATGAGATTGAAGGCAGAAGCGGATGTTTTGTAGCGTCTGCGAGCTCGGAATACACCTCGAGAGTGCTCAAGTCTTCCGCCGTTAGGACTATCAATGGTAGATGATTTGAGGGAAGTAGGAGGAAGACCAATCGGTTGGTCAAGGCGGGTGGCCGGGGAAGTGCTGGGGTGAAGAACCGGAACCGCCACGCTCCCAGCTCATGGGGCAAACTTAGGCGTGCGCCACTGCCGCCGCTAGTGTCATGCTTAAACATTCTGTCGATCGGCCGTTTGCGACAATGGAAATCTGATGCGGAAGGTTTTTAGACACCTTCACACCCCTCTGACCAGTTGCAATCGTTTGGTACACATCGGTTTCACGAAGATGGCGAACGTAGCAGACTCGTACTCGGGTGCTCTCCCCTCCTCGAGGCGACCGCTTCTATCCCTTCGAGCTAATCCCTCCTCCAGACCCCGTCCACATCGCCGTAATAGGCGGTACGGGCCTGCAATCCTTCCCGCACTTCACGCACGTCGCAACGCTCAACTCCAGCACGCCCTGGGGGCCGCCCTCCTCCCCGATCTCGATCCTGCACCACCCGTCCCCCACAACCGGGCACCCGATCCCCATCGCCTTCCTCTCGCGGCACGGCCTGCACCACGAGCTCGCGCCGCACGAGGTCCCGTCACGCGCCAACATCGCCGCGCTGCGACGCCTGGGCGTGCGCACGGTCGTCGCGTTCAGCGCGGTCGGCAGCCTGCAGGAGGCGATCAAGCCGCGGGACTTCGTCGTGCCGGACCAGATCATCGACCGCACCAAGGGCGTGCGGCCGTTCACGTACTTCGAGGGCGGCATGGTCGGGCATGTGGGGTTTGCAGACCCGTTTGATGGCGCGCTGGCGGAGGTGGTGAGGCGGTGCGGACATAGTTTGGAGGGCGACGGGGTGCGGTTGCATGATACGGGCACGGTGATATGCATGGGTGAGAGATAGGAGTTCACTTGACTGTCGGGAGGCCGGGAAGCTAACCCACGACGCTTGTGTGCTGTAGAGGGGCCTCAGTTCTCCACCCGCGCCGAATCGAACATGTATCGCAGCTTCGGCGGCAGCGTCATCAATATGTCCGCACTGCCCGAAGCCAAGCTCGCGCGCGAAGCTGAGATCGGGTACCAGATGATCTGCATGTCGACGGACTACGACTGCTGGCACGACAGCGGCGACGTGACGGTCGAGATGGTGATGGGGAACATGAAGGCGAACGCCGAGAACGCGCGGCGGTTTGTTGGCGCGGTGCTGGACGAGCTGTCGAAGGAGGAGCACGCGGAGTTGGTGCTGGCGAAGCATTTGGAGGGGCAGACGCGGTTCGCAGGGGGGATTACAGCGAAGGAGGGGAGGGGGAGAGAGGCGAAGGAGAAGATCGCGTGGCTGTTCCCGGGTTACTTTGATTGAGTTGGAACGGCAACGCATGTAAGACTTGTGCTCCGTTGGCATTACAAGAGGCGTCGGAAGTTGACGACGGGTACATAGAAATACAATGGTAGCAAGTAGCACCGACGGTAGTACGAGTACGCTCCAATGCATATCTATGTCTCATCTATGTAAGAGCGACCGAACAGCTCGGAAACGCCGCGAATGCATCGCCCTTGCGAGCCGCTGACACACCATGAACACCACCACAGCATGCGGAACGGAGCTTGGCGGTCGATCACTGGAGCAGTGGATCCTGACACATGTGTTAGCATTACCATCACTCTCTTCGCGCGAAGGTTGCAGTGAAGAAAACTCACCCTGTAGTGTTTCTGGTGATTCGCCCTCTTTTCGTTCCCCCATTGATACCTTGCCTGCGCCCTCTGCTCTCGCTTCTTCTCCCTCTTCTCCACAGCTCGTATCTCTCTCTTCTTGGCCTCGCTTACACCGATCATGCCCAAACCGCCATTCGCCCGGCTGAGAGCTTGCCGGCCGCGGTCGTGTCCTCCAACTTGTTGAAGCTGTTGCTGCTGTTCGTTCATCTCGGTGTCGGAGTCGGTGTCGGAGTCGGCGTCGGAGTCGGCATCCTCAATGGCGCGACGTTGTAGCAGCTCCGCTGGCGAAGGGTAATTCCGTAGGTTTTGGCGGTAGTATTTAGACAACGAACGGTGACCAGCGGTGCGGCCGGACGGGAGGTGTAACTCGTAGTCGTCGTGGTAGACCGCGTGTGGCATAGAGTGAGCGTGGGAGTGGAAGCCATCTGAATTCAGATGGGGGCGTGGATCTGTGTGCGAGTGGTGACGGTGTTTGTCAAGGACCTTGTACCGGTGTGTACGATCTTGTATTGGCACTGCCGTGATTTCATCTGTCGGGACAGAGGAGAGGGTGCTGTCGCTCTCCCACCCGTCCTCCTCCCCGTCGACAACTTCCTCCTCGCCGTCGGCGGTCTTTGCAGTGGTCTTCGCGGTTCGAGATGCACCAAGTCTGACACCACCCCTTTGTGTGTCGTCGTCGCCTTCTGTGGAACCATCATCGGCCTCCTCATCGTCAGAATAGGTACTGCGGAAGTCGTAGTATTCACCAATCTCGAGCATATCCTCCTCTGTGCTGAACGCTATCATACAATGGCCTCGATCTCTCATGTGTGTTTGGATACCCGATGCTGTGTGCTTGATTTGCTGGCAGTATAAACACTGATGACCGATCATGATTTTCTCGCGCAAGTAACCAAGCAGGCCGTCCAAGTCGGCTAGGTAGTCCGATTCTGGAATGAACAAGCCGTGCTGCTTCTGCATGTGGTTCATGTTCAGTACCTCATTGGGTGAGTCGAAATTGCAGAAGAGGCACTTCGTGAGGTCTACATTCTCCGTAGTTGATGGTGCGGAACCGGGAGTAGTCTTCTCATCTTCGATTGTGCTTGGAGATAAAGGATGCTCTGGTCGATCGTCTAAAGCAGAATGGTGAGGTCGTGTGGGTCGGCGCGACACTGGCTCCGGATCGCTGATGCTAGTTTCCTTGATGCCATCGACCACCTTTGAGAACTCAGCGTCCGCCTCTGGATCTACGGCTCCGCTGCTGGATGCCGTCTCAATCGGTTCTCCCAACGAAAAAGTCGAACTCATCACCGATTCAGCGTCGTTATCCGCTCCTGCTGCGTAAGCGTTTTCCCTTTTTATTACTTGCACCTTGTGTTTCTGGCTCCCGAGGTGGTTCTGGTATGCATTCTCGCTGTAGTATATCTTTTGGCAGGCAGCGCAAGACTTTTCGAAGGATGCTCTCGCAGCAGTGGCAGCCGCAGAGGCTTTGTTCGCTAAAACCTTCTCTGCAAATATCTCGGAGGTTAACGGCGGTAGGGACGCAACTCGTCGCTTCAGTTTGTACCGGCTAAGTTGCAGCAATAGTCAGCCTCTGTCACCATCCTCGACATGACACTGCCATTGCTTACTGCCAGTCATTCTGCATATGAGTTCGCTGCAAGTCGCTAGATCTGAATGCCACTTGACAGGTGTTGCAAGTGAAAGGGTGAGAGGATCCAAAGGAACCGACCTGGCTTTGCGGCGTGTTGCCGAAAGATGCGCTTGAGACTGCCTCCATGTCTGGTGCCGGTGAGGTGAGCGCGGGCAAAATGTTGTCGAATATGCGGAGTGACATGCGACGGTAGTATTTACGGCGGATCGAGCTGGTATTCCCTCGTGTTATGTAGAAATGAAGGGTAGTTTCTGGGCGCTGACTCAACACACTCCTACTTCAATCCAGTTGCTGTGGCGTCAACGGATGTAGGAGTGTAGAGGCGTAGAAGGGTAGAAGTACAGAAGTGTAGAAGTGTAGAAGCGCAGTTGTTGAAGGCGAAATTGGAGCAGGGTTCCCGGTTGAAAGTCCGAGCCCTGTAGGGCTGCACACTTCCGACGGCCGACGTTGACCCGCGGCACGAAGCCGTGAAGCCGTGGAGCCGCGACGTCTGCGTTTTGCACGACCTGGGGACGCTCAGGTTCATTGCTACGCATCAAAGCTCAACTGCCCGACCACAAGACGAGGTGTCGTCTCATCACAGGAGTGTTCGCTACAAACGCTGGAACCCGACCATCGACGGTACCTACTTGCGGCAGGAGGAGCATAGATCGCATGACACGACCTGCTTCTTCCAGTCTTGGGATTGTCGTTCAGCTCAGCTCAACTAATTGAGAGAGCTTGCCTTTGTCACGGGAAACATGCATGAGGCGTCGCATCACCTTGATCGGGCGACAGGCCATCTTGCTTTGCTCTGACGAAGCCGGTGTCATCCACCATGAGAGGGTACGACTGCAGTTTGACGCCTCCTGAAAGCAAGGAGAGCAGTAGCATCCTTAGTCATTTTCCTTGTCTGTACTTCCGCGTCTGTTACAGGCAAAGAGACCTATCAAGCGTGTCTGTTCGAAGCTGCCATCGGGACAGCTCGGACAGAGTTCCAAATGATAGCGAAGCATCTCAGGCCGTGAAGAGCTTCAGTGGGTTCGTAGCCGCACCTTGCCGGACAACGTCAACCCTTCTGCAAGAGCTAGCGTGGCAATCGAGAGTCCCACAGTAGTAGCTCGAGAGGTCTGTAGTTTTGACTGCAGCTCATAGTTGCGCGTTTCTCACAATAATCCGTATCTCAAGCAAGCAAGCTTGAAGCTTCGGAAGTAACCAAAGCCATAGCTTCTAGCAATGAGCGAGACAAAACAGACATAGAGTGCACTGCTAGAACAAAGGGTGTACCTGACTACAAGTGTCGTCGATACTAGCTGTCAAGAGAATACCGGAATTCGAGTGATCGCAGAACAATACATGAACTCGAGTGGCTGCGTGAGTGAAAAAAATCGGTTTTGCGTGTCGGCGACAGGTCACTCTCAGTTGTTTCACTTATCTGCCCCCCCGACACCCTAACTTCATTTCACCTCTTTTCACAAAAACTCGAACACAAAGCAACGGATACTGTGCGATACCTCAAAACTGTGAACGCATACGGCTCGGAGAAGGTAAGTCTCGATCACCTTTCATTATCAAAGACAGAAACACACTGTCCATCGAAGCGGTCCTACGTCCATCGGTGGCTCCAGCATTGTCGAGTAATCGGTGGGTGGTTTTGAAGTCTTTACGAGAAGAAGAAGAAACTGTCTTTCGTTGTGCATGTCCTCGCAGAAGCTCAGACATGTACATGGATGATAGTCGCTGACCTCCGTACCCCAGACATAGAAGGAATCAGTTCATGATGGACGCCACCAATCTTGGCCAGACCAAGATGGAGAGTGACGTGCTCACCGAGCAGAAGATCAACTCATCCACCAGCCCTACAGTTGATCTTCGCCAGAGCGAGATGAGTGGCATGATCACCTCATCTACGGATTCGCCAGCGTCAGAGTACGTTTGCATTCATGCTCTGTCGAGTCGTCACTGTGGACTGCCACTGACCGATGAAACAGATGTGTCAAGTCCAAGCATGCGTGTTTCCCACGCAACGGTCAGTGCATCCTCCAGCACTCAGGATCTCCAATTGAGTATTGCACGGTAGACTCCAACTCCATGGAAAACTCTTCAGGTGTAGCCGGAAGTGACAAAGTCTTCCGTTTCACGGATCTTCCCGGAGAATTGAAAAACAAAGTCTTCAATTGCGCTTTGATAGATGAAGACCAAGCCCTTCCGTTGCCGGGCCTTCCCTTGACGAAGGAGCAAAAGAACTTCACGGCTCTATTGGCCACGAGCAAGCAAATCCGCAAGGAAGCGAAGGATCTGTTCTACAACACGAAGTGCATCACCCTCGACCTGAGCAAAGAGATCTGCGAGCGAGATGACGATGGAAACATTGCAGACTATGAGTCTTTCTTGCGCAATCTACTCCCTGACCACAAGCTCCTCCACCAAGACTACATCATGAAGTTCCGACACCTGAAGATCTCCCTCAAGCAGCTACCCGAAGACGCACACACATGGTCGAGGTACTACGCACGCCTGATACCTGCCCTGCGCACATTCGAGGCCATGGAGAACAAGTGGGAATGCAACAGCACCTTAGCCCCGAAGCTGAAAATCTGCGTCGGCGTTGGCCGTCTCGCTGGCGTCAAGACGAAGGAGAGACCAGAAAACGCGGACACCATTGAGCATTCCATGTAAGTCTCGCCTTTCCTGATTTGGTCTTGATCTTGATCTTGGAAGTTGGTGATGTACTGAACTCAATGCAGGATGGTCTACAGAGCCGGTCGGGACCAGGCCGACGAATGGTGGGTTGGACACGTTCACTGGGTCTTCACTGAGGGAACGTCCTTGGAACAGTACCACGCGGTATATCCCGCACCACAGCGCGAAGTCGCTATAAAGCTCAAGACTCTGGTGAGGATCGCAGAGTGTGCGTACAGTTGGGCCATGGACGTCAAGTCGATGAGCTTCGACAAGAAGCAGTCGAAGATCTGGAAGCCGAAGTTTCAGAACACAGGCCACGGCTTTCGCGACGCACGTGCAGACATCAAGGATTTGTACGAGCTTGCGGACGACATGGACGATGGTGGAGTTGGCTTGTGGCTCACTTGCGACAGTGGCGCCTCCCCATAAGGTAGAAGCTCTTGCGATCCATTCCTAAGCCAACAGTTTGGAGCTGACCAACAAGTAGCCGGCACTGTCCTCCCGGTTGCTCGGCGTGTTGTTCGACCTCAATGTGACAGAACGCAGACCAACCCTTCTCGGGAGATACTGATTGGAACTCCACATCTATGGCTCTGTTCGTGGCGTCCAAGAGCTCATGGGCAGCCTACTTGAAGTCTTACCGTGTGATGGTTAAGAAGCGATGCTACAACGGCTTTGGAATGTGATACTACTGGATGAAGATGATACGAAGGCAGGAGAAACGTATGGGGAGGAAAGTAGGAATAGCCCTTCAGTAGTACCACCACGTATGTACACGGAGAGCCACGCCTCACTTGATAGAACGCCACTGGTGACACCATCTCCCTTTTGCACCGTGAGCATAGCGACTGCGCCCAGATGCTCTGCGGTGTCATCTTGGTCCTCCCTCTTATCAGTCGATGCCGTCCACATGCAGTACGTGCGAGTGGAACGAACTGAGGAGAACGGAGAACTTGGCTTCGACGAGAAGCTCGCCATGAGACTCGACGACACGAAGAACAGCTGGTTCGAGCGGCTCTGCAAACATCCAATGTACTTCGCACAAAGCGCCGCTTGAGTGCGGACGAGTTTGCGCTGCTGCTGACAAATGGCGTGCTCCAAGCGAGATGATGCGCTACTGGCCTAGGGGCCTAGGGGAGCCTCTCCATCGATCGTCGGGACCCTGTCCAACTCCCGTGCCAGCCCGATGGCGCTCGCAACCATCTCCCAGTTGGTGGCCACTGCTTACACGATCGATGACACTATCGCGCTCTGAGAATTCCAACATGTCTTGTCCTCCATCCTCCGTCAGGGACGAGAGAACTCTCTGTGAGACCGACCCGCCGTGATCGCATCTTCACCAAGTCAGACACTTGTGGCACGCTGGTTACTCGCTTGTTCACTACCGCACAATCCACTACGCGAGATGACTGTACTCGCCTTCCCTCCATCCCCAGAGCAGGACGACCAGGTGCTCCCAGACACACAGAAGGCTTCGAGACCGTCGAAGCGGAAGCGACCAACTCTCCTTACACCTCCCATCTCAGCGGACGATCCAGAGACCACCCAGATACTTGACAAGGCCACGTACATCCTCTCCACCGAAGCCACGGCTCTCAGCCAAGTCTCGCGACTGTACCAAACAGACCCGGTAGCCCGAGCAGGCATACTGCAGGCAGTCGACTGCATCACAAGAGTGAACGCTGCCGGCGGCAAACTCATAATATGCGGCGTTGGGAAGAGCGGCCTCGTCGGCATGAAGACGGTGGCTACGATGAAGAGTTTGGGCATCGGCTGCTGTTTCATGCATGCTACTGAGGCTGTACATGGAGATTTGGGCGACATCAAGCCGGTAGGTGTTGTTCCTCCGGTTCCAGGGATTGAGAATTTAAACGATTCTGACTTCGCGTCGCTGTAGAATGACGCTGTGCTCTTCATTACTTTCAGCGGTCGCACTTCCGAACTCCTCAACCTCCTTCCTCACATCTCAGAGGAGACCCCGATCCTAGCCATCACATCGCACATGCAAGCCGGTACCTGCCCACTGCTCGCCGGGCGAAGAAACACCATCCTTCTCCCAGCACCAGTCCACGAAACGGAAGAGTCGACCTTCGGCGTATGCGCGCCCACAACCTCGACAACGGTAGCTATTGCGATTGGCGACATGCTGGCTTTGACAGTGGCAGACAGGGTCCACGGCAGCAGAACGAGCAAGGTGTTCAAGAAGAACCACCCAGGAGGTGCGATTGGCGAGAGAACGGCGACAGCCATTACGCCAGTATCAAATGCTTCGCCTGCTATGAGCGTCACGCCTCCGCCGCCTGCGCCGGACTCTCCTGTTGAGCTTCCGCCACCTGCTGCCGCTCTGTGAATCGGTGCATGCCTCATAGAAAGCTCTCGGGAGCGCAAGACGACACTGTCACCTGGCCAAGAAACCTGAGCGGCGACACCCATGCTTCGGCGGGATCGATGACGTATGCCATAGCATCTTTGATACAGGAACCTAGCCATCGGAGCTGTAGACTCTGATCGTCATACTTTGAGACTTGAGCTTTTGATGGATTGCGCAAGCGGACAGCTCGCGAGAGGGTCTGGACGGGACGTTTTGGTCATCGTACTAATGAACTGTCCCGTGCCTTGATACTCAGGTTAGTATTGGGCTACCATGGCCCACTTAGCTCGAGTGTTGGAATCAATGGTCTGGAGTCACTAGGGGTGTCCAGTGCATTGGGGTGGACCGCGGTCGAAAGAGGATCTTGAGGTTCTCTGGCTTGTTGAGTAAAGCCATTGGGATGAGGAACTCGAGATAGGATGACATCTTCGAAAGAGCGGGTCTTATTCGTCGCATGCTAGGTATAGAGGAGTTTGATCAGCCATAGAAGATGGTGCGGTCGTATGCATATTCAGCCCGCCCCAAACCCATTGCTTCCAGGGTCGCATTTGTCTCTCTGCCCCCGAACAGGGAAGCCGCAATGGGTGCATCGGGACTCGAAGGACAGCCGCGCTAGCCAACAAACCCAAGGCACAAGGGTGCACTCACCCGATCCAGCAGTCTGTAGAAGTGTGCCCGTTTTCCACGTCAACTTCTTTCCTTTCTGTCCATGCGCCTCTCCCATCCTTTCACCTTTCCCTCCTCAACTTGCCAGTCCTCGATCCCGCGGTCTTCAGTTCGACGTCTTCGATACCGTGCCTCACTCACCCAGCACTGCGAGCCTCGATCGTATCAAGTCCCTACGTCTCCGTACTCGCGCAGCACAGCCTTCCCATCACGATGGGCACTTTCCAGGCCCATCGGGATGAATGAGTTCACTATTACCAGACCATGCCCCTTCGCCGCGTTAGTGGGAGCCTTCGGTGGCATGTCTTCTGTTGCTCCGGCCCAACTCGTTGAAACACACCCGAACTTGCTTCACCCCATTTGATGAGGACTGAGAACGAAGAACGCTGTCCAGAATCTGGCGGGCGTCTCTGTTGCAGACCGCGGTATCTAATCGGCCATGGATTGGCACACGTACATTGGATGGATGGGCGATGCACACAACTTCAACACGGTTGTTCTTCGAAGCCGTCGCCTTTTCTTCCGACTTTCAAGGGTCAGCCTGATACCATACCAGGATCTTCACGGAGTCTCGTGCTGCACAGTAGTCATGAAGCTATCTCTGCATGGACTTCGCGAGAGGCTTACTTTGGGACAACGGCCAACGTCAACAGGCTGGACCTGATGTTGTCTGATTGCATGACTGCGAGTCATAATCGGGGCAAGGGCTTCAAGATGTGGTGCCGTTGACACTCAGTTCCCCTCGCATACATTCGATTACCACGAAGCCGCGCGCGAATGCACAAATCACTGCTGGCGAGACTTCAGCGAAGTCTAACTCTAAGAATCACCAAGAACATTATATCTTGCATTTCGTTCATCACTACATATTCTCATGCTCTATCCGCATAGCTTGTATGCAAGTCTCGGTATGAGCAGAAGCGAGGGCTTCATTCAATGACGATCTAACATAAAAGAAGCGACATCAGTCTAGATGTGTAATTGTGGCAATCAATGAAGCAGTGATATAAGATATATGGCAGCAGATGTGGGTATAGAGCTGAAGTTAACGAGATGGCGAAGAAAAAAACAGCAGCGTCCGCGAATCATGGCACAGTGGATAGACTGAACATTGAAGCCTATACAGCCTGTCAGTTGCAATGGGAGCCAAGAAAGTCCGTGACTTCCACGCAACACTTGTAAGCATCAAATTCCGAGCCCAATCCTCCTCCAACAGCTCTCAGCGTCTTCGCAAAGCATCAAGAAGTTGTCGTCATTCAGACTCCGGCAGATCAAGTCGTCGATGGCTGTTCTTCTGGCTTCGTCAGGCTGACTCGCGTACTGAGCAAGGCTCTCCGTGTCGTCAGAAGTGAGATAGGCTGGTGGCTTGGAGACAAAGGCACCGAAACCATCAACGTATTCGAAATCTGCGTCGAGAGTACTCTTGTTGCGTGTTTGGCGGTTTGCAGACTTGGCCGAGAGTGGCACGTCTTTGGCCGGCGACGATGGTTGAGGAGGAGGAAGCTTCTGTGGTGAGCCATGGTCCCCAGCTACGCTTACCGTGCCTGAGTCTACGAGCGTGTCAGACGACAAAGATTGGAGAGCGTCGGCAGTTCGCATCCTTTCAGTTCGTTCGCTTGCCGCCACGAGCGTTGGTCTACTCGAGTCGGACAGCTTTACAGGATCGCCTGGTGCAGCACAGCGGTTTCCATTCGAGCTTGGCGGCACAAAACAGTGGCTCTTATCCTGCACAGGCAGTTTTACTGAACTTGAAGATCGCTTGAAGGGCAGTTCGCGCCTGGGTGGAATTAGATGACTAAGGTTGCCCCCGTCGTGTGGAGCAGGTGCTGTATATGGCCGCTCGAGCCTCGATAGCCCCTGTTGGTTGCCACTCTCCGGGTGAGACTCATTTGTATGTCTTGTCCCCGCTGGAAAGAGCCTGTGTGAAAAAGGTGTAGGCCCCGGGGGTGGAGGTGGCATTGTTGAACCGACGTCAGACATGTCGGGCTGAGAAGGTGCCTGATTTGGTTGCTCGCGAATCGAGGGACGACCTATCGTTGAGTAGGCTAAGCCATGTCGATCACTGCTTGCTGAGAGAGCTGTACCGGCTCGGCTAGACTGATCTTGATCTTGCTGTGTCACGTGGGTCGGTAGAGTGTGCGAACGATAAAGTTGAGACTGGCTAGGCTGGTGAGATGGTTCGAAACCTGGAGCTTGGTGTGGTTGTGGATCGTAAGCCGTACGATGGGTATGTGAGGCAGCGCTGTGTGGTTGCGTTGAAAAAGGTCGTAGTGTAAAAATTTGAGATGTACTGGTTTGGGATTCGCTAAACGGTGGCAAGGAACTGATAGAGCTGCTTCGAATGCCGGACTCTTGTGGAGGCTGAGCCGTAGCTGGAGTAGATCTCAAGGCGTCCAACGAACTGGCGGGACAAGACGGTCCCTGGACCTTTAGCGCTCGCTGAGGCGCCGAGGAGTCCGACATGGGGCATTCCATGGATCGTAGAAACTCGAAAGCTGTCTGGAAGTCTTGATCGCTCCTCAGCTTCAACTGTACACGCCGTGTCTTGACATGCAAATCAACGTCAGCAGAATTCCATTGCTTCCTCTCTTCAGAGGCTTACCTGTCCATCCGGCATGCGATATCTGAGTGCAATGCACAAAGTCTCTCGTTTGAATAGAGCGACGAGTGGAAGCTGATCCTTCAGAAGTTCAATACCTCTGAGACGCGCCTCTCTCACAGCGAGATTGACCTCGCGAATCATATCTTCAATCGAAATGTGCTCCTGCTCAGCACGGAAAGAAATCAGGAAAAGGAGAAGAGTGGAATGAGAAAGATGAGGTAAGTAATAACTCATACCAGTACAATCGTCCCTTGTACGACTTTCATTTCTCTCCCTGATGCGGAGGCATTGGCGGAGCTCGAAACATGGAAGGAATCGAACAAAACATAAATATCATCACGTAACATGTGAGTCCAAGGGATCTTGCCTTCCGTGCTCAATCCGGTCGCAGATGAGTACTTGCTTAGCGGCAGGCTGATGAGACTCGCCATGGTGGACTGGCATCCATGTTGAGACATTGGCTCCCTGTCGAGAATGTTAGTCTGGCGGGTTAGCGGGCACCCCAATTCGGCCAATCGAAGCGCGACGAACTCTCAAATCATACGAATAGAGCAGTCAAAATCGTCTCGCTACTTTACTTCTTCGTAGTGTTGCATCTCTGGTTGATGTTGTTAGACTGTGGTGAGCCGCGGACAAATAGTTTCTCCGAGTCCCGCTCTTTGCTCATCTTTCCACTCGTGATCCCTGGCTTTCGCGTTTGTTACTTCGCGACGGAGCTGTGTGGTAGGTGAACAAAACCTCACATCCACGATTGCAACCCAACGCCATGCGCAAGGAACGCGATTATATCTGCTCTCGAATCTTTCTGTGATAGTTGAGCTTCTCTGCGCGCGACTTCGAGTGTAACCCTCAAGGACAGACGAAGCCTGGTCATCATGCCTCCCCGGCAGCGCGAGCCCTCGATTGATCGCACCACCGAGTACGAAGAGTTCATGAAGAGACTTGCAGCATACCATGAGAAGAGAGGGTATGCGAAGCTCAACGCACTGTTTCAAGGTTGTGTTGACCAACTATCCGAATTGTAGTACTACCCTCGAGCCGGAACCCAGAGTCGGTCCCCGACGCCTAGACCTGTTACGGCTGTACAAGCGGGTTGTGGCCGATGGTGGATATGATCTTGTTTCGGATACCAAGAAGACCAGGCTGGGTTGGAGAAGAATTGCGGAAGACTTTATTGGGAAGAGTCCGCATCTTCCGGCACAAGCTTTTACGACGAAAAGTGCATACTACAAGAACCTTGCGGCCTACGAGATATCTGATCACTGGAAACGAGACCCACCGCCGAAGGAGATTCTGGAAGACGTGTCCGCGAAGGGTGGAGATCTACTTACTCGGACACTTGAGAACTTCGACTGCCCGGTCGGCAGGGAAACAGAGAACCTGGTGAATGGAGATGTTAGCGATGCAGGGGATGTAGAGAAAGAGAAGACGCCCAAAGAAGAGAAGATGGATATCGATGATCCTGGAAGCACTGGCAGGGTTACGAGAGGTAAGGTCATGGTGATGGGGACATTATAGAGGAACAGCAACTTAAACTCTGCGAGCGAGTCATGCTGAAAGGGGCTAAATCAAGATCTGTACAGGCCTTCGTCAAGCGCCACCGCAGCGTGTCTTGTTCCAGCCGGACGGTGCTCCATCGAGACAAACGCGCCACGCGTCGAATCACGTTAATTCTCCTACACCTGCGGCCGCAAATGTCCACAGTGTGATGAACGGTACTCATGGTCCGAGTGGCGCATCGCTGAATCTTGCAAACTACGAACCGAGACAACAATACCCCCTAACATTGAAGCCGGTGACCACACCTGGCAACGCTCCCGAATTTTTCAGACAAAAGCGTCAGATGCTCAAAGAAACAGCTAGTGGTAACGTATCGAAGAAGTACAAAGGCATGATGTTACCAGGCAGTACGTTGGCCCGATATTGAAACTTGTAACGTTCTGACCAACGCTCACTAGGTGGATTCCCTGGTCCTAACATCTACGTCCGTGCGTTGCTCTCTCTGCGGTCAGGCATTCCCGAAGAAGAAGAGTATGCGCTTCACCACCTCGTCAAGATCTCTCACGAACGTGGGGACAAGTATCAGTTCGAGCAGTTTCCAGGCCTCGCGGATGCCTTGATTGTCAAGGTCCTGCACGTCAGCAGTCTATTCTACAACGTCCACTGGGAAATCTCGTACGAGGAAGATGTAGTGACAGATAGCGGGAGCACGCTCAACGGACTCACAGGTACTCGCAATATTCTCCAGAAACTACGATCCGGCGTACCACTCGCAACAAATGACGACATCCATACTCAGGCGTTTTCGGCAGAGCTTGGTAGAATCACGGAGGCCGGATTAGTGATACGTAACATGGTGATGCTTGAAGAGAACGCAGCGTACATTTCGAAAATCGCTTCGATCAGGGACTTCATCACGATTACGTTAAACCTTCCACGGCAATCGACTATTGTGGAATTACAACACTACGCCCTTGAGATTGCGGAACAAGTTACGAAGTACTTTTCGCTAGGTCCGCATGATCCTCTGTACCTCTCCTTGCTCTCTCAACTCGAGGGCACTGATCGAGGTGCAATCATCACTTCTCTCCGCGCCATAGGCCGCATCGCAATGACTCTGGAAGAGCACAATCGGCTGGAAGCCGTGCCTTTCGCTACTCTTCGTCGGGTATGCGAGTGGATGCTGGTAGAAGACGAGGAGCTACGGAGTGCATGTCTGGATTTTCTTTACCAGTACACTTCTACCGCTGACAATGTTGGCACGTTGATGAAAAGCGTTGATGTGGAAGGACTCGTCGATCAACTTGTGAGGCTACTACTCTACAACGCCAAGGAAGATGAGAGGAAGTTCAAAGGGGAGGTGAAGGAGGAACCAGTGCCACCCATTCCACAGTTGACAAGAGGCATCATGGACACATACATGAGATACGATGAGCCCGAGAGAAGTTCACTCTGGTAAGTGGTTCAATTCACGAGGTTTTTTCTACAAACGTCGCGGCTTACACTGCGTCAGGCTAAAGTCGTGCTTCGAGTACGACGAGCATTCCGAGATGACTCAGATATCCCTCTGGCAAGCCTACCAGGCCGCCTTTGCGCCGTATGGCCCTTTCGATATGCAAGCCAGTAACTTCATCAAGAATGTATCATCGACGTTTACGGGCGCCAGCGCACAGGTTGCGGCCGGGAACAAATACGTCATCAGCGGCATAAAGCCTCGCGATACCCCTGTCGATAGGTCACTGAAGCCCTTCGCACGTTGTTTATGGCACATCAGCAAGGCTCCACTGATGCCTACACCTCCTCAGCTCCACGGCAACACAACCGATGACATTGACCGTACCGAGTGCTCTGAGCTAACGCGGCCGGGTCAGGAGATGTTCGAGCACATTCTTGACAAACATCTGCATGTTCCGAAAAGAAGAATAGACGAGGCAAAAGAAGAGAAGTTCCATCTCGATCCAGATTCCACGCGTACATATGACTGTCGTTGGGGTGGTTGCCAACACTTCGCCAATACCAGAGGGATCGCCAGTGCACACACTGCTTGCGCTCACATCAAGACGCATCTACCCGACTCGAGTGGTAAGGCGAGCCACAGACAAAAGTACAACCGGTCAGAACCTGCAGCGTCGAAGAGTGACGAAACTTCGATTTGGCTGAACACTTGTACCGACGAGCGCAATGACGCTGCTGGTCTGCCCTTGACGAGTGCTCTCGTACTGCGCAATTTGGCGAGGTACTTGTCAAAGACCGATGCCGAACACAGCCAAGAGGACGGCGGCTTGGTCAACAGGATCTTCGGACCAGTGAAAGAACAATTGTACTACGTAATGGCGCACAATTTCGCGCTGAGGGACTACATCGCCGCGTTGACACGAGCTATAGCTGCTGCTGGTGGGTAGATCAAGCGTTGCTGAAGTCGGTGAACAGGTCGAGAACTGGACTCCCTACAGTGGTTGCGCGGCGTTGGACTGGCGTTCCAGGGACGCCATGCGAGGAGTTCGTGGGCACGGTGTGCTGCAAGGGAAGGATATACCACGGTGTTATTGATTGCCTTAGACTACGAGAGCGGAAGGCATCGTTCGTGGCGGAAAGAGCGGCATCTCGCTCCTCGTATGTACAAGAGCTCGAGCAATGAACATGATCTCTCAGTCCTAAACTCGACATCGTGCAAAGCAGAGATCGAGGAATGTAGCGCGCGGGGGGGGGGGGAGGCTTAGCGTTCACGTCACATGACCGGTGGCGCTAACTGAAGGACTACACCTCCTCTTCTGAAGGCCACAACAACGGCCGGGTCTTGGGGAGCAATGTGGTGGACAAGGCCATTGCCTCCGCTCAGACACCTCGCTGTCTCGTCAAACGCTGTCGCTGAAGCGTGGCGCCCCGGGCGACCAGGTGCGACGGCTACACTCGCGCCGGCACTATCTATTTTGAGAAGCGAACGTCCACAGATTGGGCAGATCCGCCGCCCTCGTCTTTCCACTCCAGCGGCAATTCAGTTGTCACTAGAAGGACCAATCGCAGATAGAAGAAGTTCGTATCGTCATTAAAAGCTAAAGAGAAAGAAGCGTACGAAAGAATAGACATGTCGACCTCGCACGTTCCCTTCAATTTCGAGACGCCCGGCCCCCAAGGTCGGCTCACTGGCAAAGGCGGAAAACGAGTGAGCCCGAATCCCAAAAGACAGAAGAATTTCGCATGAAACAGAATATCCGTGGTGTCGAACCTAGTGTGCGCTTCCAATACCTTGAAGTCTCCTGGCACGCTCGCAGCTCAGCTCTTCCGTCTCCATGTCAAGCGCCCGAATGATCTGGAACGATTTGTCGATCGAGGCCCTGAACTTGTTTCCTTCGCGCTGCCAGCGGTTGATACGCTCCACTTCAGCAGCCCTACGACGCTGCTTCGTGTCGATCTTCTCGCATAGTTTACACTTCTGGCCGGATGGGATAGTAACATAGATAAGCTTCATGCCACACGTTTCACCCCTGCGGTATTCCCGGTTGCAGTGGTCTCTGAAGGTTCCCCACTTCCAGTCGCCACAGGCAAAACGGTGCTGATCGTAGAAACACATGTCTCACTGGCGTGGTGCTGGACTCGAGTTAGTATGTGGCTGAAACGTTTCGATGTCGACTTCCGATAGCCTACCTGACATTCAAGGGTGGTTGGCTCGCACGAAAGAACGATAGAACGATGACACTCAGAGGACTATGGAGTGATCAGCATCAACCAATAGGCAGTGGCATCGATACGCTACGCACTGATCGTCGAGACGATGGTCTAGTATCGATCTCCCTTTGGTTTGGTGAAAGATATGAGCAAGAGCAAGAGCCAAGCCAAGGGAGCCCAATTTGTTTCGAGGATGCTCGCCCTCAAGGAATTGGGAGGACTGTCAAAAGCTGATGGAGAAGAAGAGAGGATAATGGAGAAGAAGAGAGGACAATGGAGGTGTCCCGGGGGATATTTATGCCCCGAGGGAGTCTAGCAATGACCTTCAGCCGGCAAGCTGTTGGGTTTGCGCGTTGGCCAGTCCTCGTCGGCATCCGTCACCCTTCATTTCAGGCTTATCATTCTCCGCTCGAGTCTCGACCAACCATTTGCCATGCTAGCCCAGACGCTCACCATGTCCCGCTAGAGGACCCATGGAAGCCAGCTGCAATGACACCTTGGACCGTGCCGGAACGTCTAGCCATGCAACAAGATAACACATTGCGCGGGACCGTCAGCTCAGTGGCTTCGCGTCCGCCTATTCTTCCTGTTCTGCTGATGAATCCCTTGCTCTTCCTTGTACAGACTGTCTCCGTCAACTCGTCTCAGGCGTTGTCAGTGCCGTCCGTCGAAACTTCTGTAACATCTCACCCCTGAGGACGTGGGAAGTTGTCTACGGATATCCAGTCACGTGCTTGAATCCCGCTGCCGAGCGTTGTTCCTAGCCTTCCACTTGTTCCACTTTTTGTCTTAGCCGGTTCGGCAATATCTCTTCGTTCTCCTCTCACCAGACACGTGCGAGTACGGGCGACGGGATGGAGTGGGTGATAGCCAACGGCCACAGCATCGTGAAACCATGCCATCATGACGGCCCGTTGGAGACTAGGCAGCCTCGCTGACCTAAGGCCCTTCAGCACTCGGGTCAGAGCTTCTTCCTTGCTCTTGCCGCCTTCGATAGACTCCGATTGTTTGGAGGCTTCCATTGGGCAAGGCGGAAGGCATGCTGGGTGCAACATCGAATTGGGATCGATCAAGCTGATCGTTACCTAGGTCTGGTTTCGTCAACATGGATACTATACGCGATGTTCTTCAGTTATCTCAACCAAAATTCTCACCCTAGTTGCCTTGGCACCCGTCCCTTCTCATTGTCTGATCGGGCACAGACGCTATCAACCAGTCATCTTATCTCCTTTACCTCAAGGTCCTTGCGAGGGTGTGCGTTCCGACGTGTCATATGTCAACAGCATGACTGAACGGCCCAGCCTCATGCACTACGCGTGGGACTGCCCGCTCGTAAACACTCAGCTGATCAGATTCCCGTTCATTGGTGTCTGCTTCCCGGTCCGTCAACGGTGTTCTGCGGGTTCGTGCACGCCAGCAAGCATCTTCCCTTGGAATGATGAGCGGGCTTGAGAGCAATGCGGGAGCTGACCCACCATGGTCAGCATGTTCAGGCCTTTTGGCTTTAAGGAACACCCTAGATTTGTTCGAGGCATCCCCATCTCCGATCTTGTGACGTGGCGGACGCGGTATGGTCAAAGAGGTGGAGGTTATGGTGCCGAGCTTCCATCGTGCTATTGGAAGAGACGTAGTCAACACTACTGCGGAAAGCCTGGAGGCTTGCTCCGCCTTCTTATGAATTCAAAATAGACTGGGATCATCAGAACTTACCACCCGACATAACACAGACCTGCTTGTTTTGGACTCGAGACGTTGGCTGCCGTGGAGGCGCTCATCCATTGGGCAGATTGGTTCGGTGTTTGAGGGTTTGACATCGGCACTATTGCAACACGTGTATGCAGCATAACTCGAATGGCTCGCTGTTCCCGATACTTTTGCCTGACAGAGAAGGTAGTGGCGTGCCTCTGCGACTAAACAGTCGACGCTTATGCTCTGGCCTGGTGCTATACGCCGGAAACATTCACCACGTTCATATCCGAGGTATGGAGAGTAGAAGAGGTGGTTGGGAAGAGGCAGAGAAGCTGGCGAAGCGCGGAAATCAGAGTTGGTGGAGGTTCTCGCTCTTCAGCAAGGATCAGGCACAAAGAGCAAAACGAAGCAGCCTTGCACGACCAATTGGGATAATCTACCCCAACGAACAAGCCCGTGCTCCAGACGCAGAAAGCTTCGGCTCCTCACGATTAATCCTCTCCTTCCAGTTCTCCGGATACGCTGCGTTGCCGCGAGCGGTTGAAAAAAGACATTTGCGCTGACGTTGAATTTTACTACATGCAGGCCCGTTATGCGCTGGTGCTCTTGGTCGTCATGTGAATGGCATCGAATGCTGGGCTACGGTGCGACGGCTGTGAGTCGGTCCAAGGGCAGCGAATGAGAAGAGGGTACGGGTTTCCACGAAACTGCCAGGCCAGAAGGTGGAGCGACTTTGGAGGATGCTGATAGGTGCCACATCACGCACGATGGGTGGATGCTCTGGACGGTTCCGAGAGGAAGACCGCCAATGGAGAAGTTTGGGGGGGGGGGGAGCTTGGCCCGATGATATGGGACTACTTATGCAGGTTTGCTGTAGGTGTCATTGGTGAGCAGCAGCAGTGGCCGTGGAGTCTTCCTCCTTCAACAACGTGTCAAGCCAGACAAAAGAAAGCCTCGCCGTGGTCGTTTCAATCGTACACCGTTCTCTTTGCACAAGGCTGCAGAACAAGGTGGCAGATCAGACAAAGTGTGTTGGAACTTCCTGGAATGGTGCACAACCCCCTCGCCCGTGTTCGTTGTGGGCTTTTTTGTCCTGCATGAAGCACGTGTACTACAGAGCACTTAGCCCCTTAGACTGCATAAGCACGCTCTGACTTGACGACTGCCATGCTGCACCACGGAGATTTTCTCTGTTGACAGACGGAAAGCTGCAGAGCACGACCGAGTGGAACCAACGCACTCGAGATTCCAGACTCCAAAGCCAGCATCCGGCGTGGTCCCATAACACCGTGATGGCACATTGGCATGGGACAGTGCGTTGAGTATTGGCGCCTGGCTGCCTTACCAGCGCTGTTCCTGTTCCCACACCCCCGCACAGAGGGTTAGGACAGGTCATTGCACGCCGAGGATCGGCCGCTTGTCGCCCGCCGAGTCGCCATGTCCAACGTTGGTGATCATCGCTAGGTAGTTACAACGCGT
This sequence comes from Cryomyces minteri, assembly GCA_005059845.1. Taxonomy (NCBI): domain Eukaryota; kingdom Fungi; phylum Ascomycota; class Dothideomycetes; genus Cryomyces; species Cryomyces minteri. The sequence continues at coordinate 8,133 of NAJN01000094.1, read as the reverse complement.
TCTCAAGCGCCTCGTCATGTCCGTGGTGGTCGATAACCCGGCAGTCTCCCTTTCCTCCCTCCCAGACGAGCTCATACTACACATCCTGCGCTACCTCGACATCCCCGAGCTCTTCGCCGCGTCGCGGGTAGGCACCCAACCTCACCCGCACCCTCTCCCTTCCCCAAGGTCCATACCACCACACTGACACACGAAACAGACGAGCCACCGCCTCCGCTCTCTGACCACCGACCCGCTACTCCACGCTCACCGCCGGCGTCGCGCCGCCAACACCCTCTCCGTCCTGCTCGCGCACCGCCCGCCCCTCCGCACCCTGCGGCCCCCAGCATCGGGCATCTACCTCAGCGGCACGCACGTGGCCGCGCGCTCCCTCTTCCGCAACCTGGTCGCGTCGCGGCTGAACCGGCAGCTGGCGCGACGGCCCTCGCGCGCCGAGCTCGTGACGCGGAACGTGCTGCCGGCGGAGTGCGCACGCGGCGTCGCGGGGAGCATCTGCGCTGCGCGACGGAGCGTCGAGCGGGAGATGCTGATGGTCGGGCTGCGGGCGTGGGTGGGCAGGAAGGCGGAGGGGATCAGACGGCGCGGCGAGAAGGAGCGGGTTGGGGTCAGGGGCCTTGCGTGGAGGTTTGCCAGGCTGGGCAGCGGCGTCGTGGGGATCGGAGGTGAGCGGAGAAGTGGAGAGGCCGAGGTGGGGACGGCGAGGGTAGGTGGGTTGAGGCTGTTCTGGGAGGGCGTCGCTGCTGGGAGGGCGTGTAAGGGTTGAGGGTCAAAGGCTCTGGACTGGTTCAGCTTCGGGAGGTGCTTGCAGGTATGGGTTCACGGCGTTTTGTGTCTTCTGGGTCTGATCGGTTTTTGTGTGGGAGATGACTTTTAGCATATAGCACTTCAGTGCTGGGCAGTTCTCGGGTCCAGCATCTGTGCAGATCTGGATCACTCGAATGTCATGCTTGCGACGGCTACGCTTAACCAAAACGTCGTGAAACGATACTGCTACTCATGGACACTGTCGTGACCTTCGCAAGTGGCCTGGAAGACTCCCTTCGAAGCGAAGAGTCACACACGCGGTAGACTAGAGAAACCGCAGCGGAGGTATGGAAGGTGTAACTCTCCCATGCATGATGGCAACAGAACGAGATAAATGGCTTCTTTATTATGAGGACTACACAGGACACCTCCAGTTCGGACGGAAGCGGATAAAGCAGGGTGTTGACAGCCACGAAGCTACTCTTATACGCGTATGTGGTCTGCCATGCCTTCAGAAGGGTTGAGAGCCCAGGCAGCTTCTTCACGTATGCTGTCCGCCCTTACGTTCGCCCCTATCTCTTTCGCCACACACCCATCTCTCGCTCTCACCCACACCAAGCGGCATGTCCAGACCTTCTGAGCCTCAGCAAGCCTGTCCTTGCCCTCGCTGCCGATCACGCTGGGTAAGAGTGAGATGTTGCATCGAACCGATAGCGGTCGCTTGAACGACAGCCTTTCTCATACTCGGCACTGCATGGCGACCACCCTCCCGGTCGCAGGCGTAATGCAGTCTGAGGCGTGCGGACGGCGGAGATGCACAGGACGGGAGTTCGCAGCGAGCGACCAGACAATGAGAGCCTCGACCTCCAGTCCAAGCGGGCCGGACCGAGGCATGACGTCGTTGTCCGCAGGGAAGCAGATAAGGTCGTCGGTCGTCGGCCGTCGGTCATCAGTCCTCCGGGGGATGTAAGTCGACGCTGGCTCCGCGACTCGAGCGCTCAAGCGTCGTGAAGGAGGCTGAAGAGGCTCTTCCCCTCGTACATCTGCTCCGAACCGCCGTCCACACGGTGCAGCACAGTGCGGCTGGCCTACACCGAAGTACCAGCAGCCGGGATACCTCGAGCATGCCATGACAGGAGCTCCCCAAGCACTGCTGTTCCGACAAGTCCCTGGTTGAGTTCGGAGATACCCACCCTCGCCGTACTACTCACTTTTACCACTGCGAATCTCCCCAAGGTGAGTCCTTGGTCCTCTCGAGCATGTCACTGCTGCCAGTCTCCTTCTCGGGCTTCCAGTTCATCGTCTCACGATCTCGACCTCCTCACGTCTTTTGCCGTCTCTGAAACACTTGCTCCGCGAATCAACTCCGCTTTCGTTGCTTGGTCGCTACGCTGTCCTCTCCGTTATCAGTCGTCAAGATGGAGCACTACCCCGATGTCGTGGACGGCCCCCAGGCCACCAGTGTGTCCGTCACGCGTCGTAAATCGACCACGGACGAGCCTCAAGGCCAGAAACGGAAGAGAGCTAACGGACGTGACCTGCCTTCCAGAGTCGAGGCACTATCGAAGCCTGTCGTCATGCTCAACGCGAAGAAGCTGAGTGAGCTTCTCTCCAAGAACGTCGACCCGAAGCTCTTCCCTCGCATGTTGTGAGTGCAGTCGGTCGATCTACGAGACTTCCAGCTGACCTCTCCAGCGTCATGTCGCCCAACGGCACCCTCCTCGCCTACTCCACGCCCGCCAACGTCAAAGAACTCCGCGACCAAGCCGCTCTCATCTCCATGGCGTGGAAGGATTACGTCGCCATGCTGGAAGTGGCGCAATACAATTCAGCAGCTGCTGCTGCAGCCGAGGATGACACGACTCTCAACCCCCCGGGCCGGACCCTCGAGACGCTCACCATCGAGTTCGACAACAACAACCTGATCGTGCGCGCCATCCAGCCCAAGCTCCTCCTCATCCTCGTCGGCGGCGTGCCGCCGCACCGCAGGAAGGACTTCAAAATGACCCCCGAAGCACACGGCGACGCGCGCTATCCATCCGCCGAACTCCCAGCACCCATGCCCGATGCCGACGCCAACACCAAGACCGCAGACACCACCACCACCGCCACCGCCACTGCCACTGCCGAGCCCCATCCTCACCGCCTCCCCAAGAGGTCTCGCCGCCTAAATCGCACCAAGTCTCCCCCACCGACTCCGCCCCGCCGCCGCCGCCGCAGCACCAGCTCGCCAGCTCGCCGGCCTCGCAGCGCGGCAGCGACCTGAGCGTGCACGAGCGCGACGTCAAGCTCGGCCTGCTGCACGTCCAGCGCAAGAAGCTCGATCGCCTGGCCGCGTACATCCGGGCCGAGTTCGCCGACAGCGGCTTCGTCATGCCGGACGACTCGCTGAACCCGCCCTTCTGAGGTCGCTGGAGAGTGGAAGGCTGGTGCGGGCTGCGTGAGTAGACGGACTGGGCGAATGCACGCGTGTGTGGCGGCTGGGCGGTTGCGTGACTGCGAGGTTGGGGAGGGTTTTTCGTCTGCTTGATCGGCGTTGGGAGATACCACTTTGCGCGTCCTTGCCGCCCACATTTCTGCATGCGTTAGTAGCTGTGCCTGGCCGGCCTCAGCAGCATGGGGCTCGCATTCTCCGTTTCCACTTGCTCGTCCCTGCACGAGTGTCTCGATCTCGTTCTGACGGTTCGAATCGAACGACGGAAGATCTTCTCACCAACGCCTCCACCATCACCACTCCAGATTCATCCTGCGCCTCCCTCGCCATCTCCCGCCTTCAGTCGCGATGCCCCACTCGCAGCGACTCCTGCACCCCCGCCTACTTTCCGCTAAACACACTTGGAGCCCGCCGAGAGCTGATCGAGCCGGCCGTTGTACGGCGAACGCCCCATCGCAGGCTCGCCCACAGGAACTTCTACGATAGGAGAGATGACAGGCCGCCTTGACTGGAAGATGGTTCGTCACGCGTGCGCTCGAGGACGGTCTCGACGTCGTGGGCTGCGTGGCGGCGGCGGCGGCGGCGGCGGTGGTTGTGGCGGCGAGGCATGGCGAGGCCGTTGGCAGTTCCCGCTCGTTGTCGCATCGGGGCGTGTGCTAGGCAGACGGGCGGTGCAGGACGTCGCGTATGTCTCCCTCGAGGTAGTCGAGCTGGGCGTAGACGAGGTCGACGTCGAAGTCCCAGCGGTCCGCCTCGAGGCGGGCGTGGTCGAGCCGCGCGTCCGGCACGTCCGGAGCCGCAGCGGGGTGTCCTTGGTCCGACCCGTCCGTCTCTCGCTCCGTGTCGGCGTCGGACGGGAGAGGGCTGGCGCAGCGAGAAGGAGGCGGAGAGAGCAGCGGCTCTCTACAGAGCGGACAGCTGCCGTTCCGGGACTCGGTGAGCCAGTGCTCGGCGCATGCCTCGTGGAATTCGTGGGCGCACGGGAGCGTCACCGCGACCTCTTCCGCTTCGAAGCTGCTCTGACAGATGGTGCATTGAGGTTCGGCGGTGCCGATCTGCATCGCGTCAGGGTCGGTGGTCGTTGTCGGGCTCTGGACAAACCGTCGTCGCGGGAGCGCCGCCACAGCTGCAAGGAGCGCTGGATCGGCGGCCTTTGGCACATCGTCCAGGTCCTCGAGGTCCATCCCGTAGTCGTTGTCTTCTTCGGGGAACACTTCCCAAAGACCCGGGCCATAGTCTTCGGCCACGTCGGCTTCGTCGTCTACGTGGATGTCCGCCATTTCGTTCCTCGCGATAACGATGACAACGTAGGGATGCGTGCGGCCAAAGGCGTTGATGACTTCTCCCCAAGCCTGCCGGCTCTCCGACCAGACGTACAGCTCTTCGCCTTGGCCTCTGCGGGTTCGAAGGTGCGCTTCGAAAGTGCGACGGGTGGGTACACCGTTACTATTGCTTTGTGGGTTCGGACGATATCCTGGGTTGAGGTCTGGCCAGGGCACGCCGTTAACGTCGGTCACCACGATAGTCGGGAGTCCAATTGTTGGGCTTGAGTTAGGGGGGGCACGAGTAGCGAGACGGCGGCCGGGGTGAAGTTCGGACTGCATGCGTATGAATTCGTAATGAAGGAAGTCTTCCACCATTATGCGGTCCCATTCAGCCTCCGCAACTGCGTGGTGGGCAAGATTGTGGTGTCGTGTAGCCGCCAAGTTGTTCCGGTCTTCATCGGATCCCGGATTGGAAGAAGCCAACCATTCGAGGGTCGGTGGGACGGTCAAGTGGCCGGACTCATCGGTGTGATTGTAGTAGCGGCCGGTAAACAGCTCCATCGTGGAGGCGTCTCGGTGGTGATAGTACCTTCCCATGAAGGCGTCCATTGTTTTGGGGTGCTTTTGCTAGTCCTGATGGATTCGTGATGTTCGACCCTTGAAAGACCACAAAAACAGTGTGTTCCAATGATCAGAAAACAGGCGCTCAACGTTGTCATATGCCCATGAAGATCCGACATTGTGAGAATCACCACACACAGCACATTGTCAGCCAAGACACGCCATGTTCTTTCAACACAGTGTCGAGTCTTTGTGATCAACAACGACATTGTTCGAGGAGACAAGGAAACGTGCCACTCGGCCACAAAAATCCCAACAGCGTAGAGTGCATGCTTTGTAGTCGGCGTATCATCCTCAGCATCGCATGCGATCGAATAGAGGTTGGAGGAGGGTCGAGGGCCTTTCGATGCTGCTTGAGGCATACCGCGTGCCGAGAAGGGGGGGGCAGCAGCAATTGCCTGTATATAATACATAGTATGTGGGTGTATAACAAGCAACGCTGCGAGTGATATATAATGAAATTCATCGAGGTTGACGGAAGTAGAGAAGAAGCAGACTTGAGGAGAACTTTGCGACACATGCTGTGCTATCGATGAATCTTTTGGAAACTGACGAAGAAAGCGAAGTACAACCTGACACTCAGAACCAAGACAACTGAGACAACGAGAGAACAGCCGGATGGACGATCGCAGACACAGCTGGAACACGTCTTGGAGAGGTAGGTCTGGCCGAGTAAGTGGAACCGGCTTCAGTAATATCGCCATGCCTTGCCGGTCGGGCAATTGAAGGATTGAGGAAGTAATCGACGCTCCGCCCTTCGAACAACTGCAGTAGCAAACGTCGCTGGAACTTGAAGCATCTAGAACAGTACCTATTGCAAAGGATGCCATAGCCACCATTCAGGGAAACTGGGACTAGGACGTTGCATTGCGGACGCAGTGAGTCCGGATTGAGGCTTGTGCTGCCACGCCTGCAAGGACTCGGAATCGCAGAACCACCCGAAAACCACTTGTCTTCTGCGACAACTGGAGGACAGAGTAAGACACGTGGCACTACCACAGCTACAAGCTCGACGACGTGTCGTGGAAGTGCACATGGGACGTATACGCCGTCTGCCTCCCCCCTCGACCACACCCGGCCCTGAGACGTCGCCGCACCCCAAACTACATACGATATCCTGATCTCTGCCATACTCCAACGCACCCCAACCCACTTCCTCCTCATGTAGTTGTCGCCTTTGTTGCGGCTGAGCTCGTAGCACGTTGGCGGCATCGTGACTTCTCACTGTTTTGCGAATCGGGCATCGCGTTGGGGCTTGGTCACTTCTATGGCGGCGTTCTACGTTCTGTCGTCGTTGTCGAAGTCGTAGTGTTCAGGCTACTTCGGAAGGTAGTAACAGTACATGCTCGGCGACAGCACAGTCCAATACCCTATCTAGTACGTTCGCAGGGTAGAAAGAAGCCTCTTTCATGCGTGCTGTGTTAGGTCAGGCTTCGACCGTCGCGACCGCAGACAAAGTCACGGAGCATATGCAGGCCTTCAGTCAGGACAAAACATTTCAATGCACCTCCATCCAAGGTCCACTGAATATCAGACCCATCTCATGCGAAAGAACGCCGGATACAAGGCTGTCTAACACGCTTTTATACACGGCTCCCTCGTCTGAGCCTCATCTATAGCTCATCGTGTCCACTCGGCTCATCGTCGCCGTAGTCCGGCATGCCTCCAGCGCCACCTGCGCCGGCGTAGAGCTTGCTCGTGATCGGGTAGGCGACGTTGCTGAGCTTCTCCTTCTGCTCGTTGAAGTCTTCCGTTTCGGCGCTGGCACCGTTCTCCTCGAGCCAGTCTTGGGCTTCCTTGACGGCTTCCATGAGCTATAGGGTATGTTAGCAGTATTCATGTCGGCAATTGTGATTGGTATAGTGCGCTTACAGTCTCCTTGTCCTCGTCGTCAATCTTGCCGCCAAGACCTTCGTCATCGTTGAGCTGGTTCTTCAAGCTGAATGCGTAGTTCTCGAACCCGTTGCGAGCCTCAATCTTCTCGCGAGCGGCCTTGTCTTCTTCTGCGTACTTTTCGGCTTCCTCAACCATGCGCTCGATTTCCTCGGCGCTGAGACGACCCTTGTCGTTGGTGATCGTGATGGACTCTTGCTTGCCGGTGCCCTTGTCTGAGGCGGAAACCCTAAGCATTCCGTTGGCGTCGAGTTCAAACTGGACTTCAATCTGAGGAACACCGCGAGGCGCCGGAGGAATGTTTGTCAACTCGAACTTTCCAAGGAGGTTGTTGTCCTTCGTCATAGAGCGTTCACCCTCGAAAACCTGGATCATGACAACGGGCTGGTTATCAGCGGCGGTTGAGAAGATCTGGCTCTTCTTGGTAGGAATCGTGGTGCCTCTCTTGATCAATGTGGTCATGACACCGCCAGTGGTCTCAATACCAAGGGTCAGTGGGTTGACATCCAGAAGCACAATTGAGCCGGCGGCATCCTCTCCAGACATAACACCGCCTTGGACAGCGGCACCGTAAGCAACAGCCTCGTCAGGATTGATGCCTTTCCTGGCGTCCTTCCCGAAATATTCGCGTAGCATTCTGTCTTGCGTGTCAGCCATTGTCCACTTCACACAATCTCAACTCTGATTTGTAGTACTTACTCCTGAACCTTCGGAATACGGGTGGAACCACCGACCAAGACAATGTCGTCAATGTCGGTCTTCTTGAGCTTGGCATCCTTCAATACCTGGTCGACTGGCTTGAGAGTCCTCTTGAAAAGTTCGTTGTTCAATTCCTCGAACTTGGCACGGGTAAGGGTCTCGGAGAAATCGTTGCCCTCGAAGAAAGACTCGATCTCGATGCGAGTGGATTTTTGCGAAGAGAGTGTGCGCTTGGCCTTCTCAACTTCTCGCTTCAGCTTTCCCATCGTCTTCTGGTTCTTCGAGATGTCCACGTTGTTCTTCTTGTTGTATTGCTTGGTCAGGTAGTCCATCACGCGCTGATCAAAGTCCTCACCACCAAGATGAGTATCGCCGGCGGTGGACTTGACCTCGAAAACACCATCTTCAATGACGAGAACGGAAACATCGAAAGTACCTCCACCAAGGTCGTATACAATGATGTGCTTCTCTTCTTCA
>NAJN01000939.1:0-15367 GCA_005059845.1 Cryomyces minteri | reverse complement strand
GTATATTTCCGACGTACAGCCTGTGGAACGGAACGCCGTTCGCATGAGTGTTGCCAGTCCCTTCAGTTGTGCGGACCTGGCGGTTCTTCTCGGCTTCTGTAAGCTGAGCAATAATCGGGATACCTAGAAGTTGCTGGCCTGTAAGTTGAATCGCAGGTTGTACAGAATCTTCGCTCTTAAACTCAACATAGCCGACGCTGTTGAACGTTAATCTGCGTTTCTTTTAAGCTGGTGAATTGTACTTACCCTTTCGATCGACCGCTGACTCTGTCCTTAACGATCTGAGCTTCGTTGACTGGTCCGACTTTCTCGAAGAAGGCCTTCAGTTCCCTGGTCCTCAGATGAGCCGCAAGCTGCTGGACGAAGATTGTACGACGATCACGCTCATCCTCCGTAGGCTGAGGAGTCTTGGACTTGCTCCTGCGATCTCCACGAGGGCTTGTGCTTCGTCTCCTGCCTCCGTGGTTGCCACGGCCTCCTCTGTGACCACGATCTCTGTCTCGGTAGCGGTCTCGGTTGGCTAGATGATCATCATCACGTTCGCGGCGGGTGCGTCCGCCTGAAGGACGGTAGTACCTACCCTCGTCTGGGGACCTGGATCTCGTACGTGGCCTTCCTCCACCGCGGTAGTAGTCTCCACCAGATGCACGGAAAGTATCGTCTGGCAGATCTCTGCGTGAAGACCGGCGATCTTTCAGGCTGCCGTTGGCGCTGCCTTTGTCGCTCTTGGGAGTTCCTGACTCGATGTCGCCATCAAGCTTGCTGCGTTCCTTGCTCTTTTCGCGACGTCTGCCATCCCTGCTGCCGTCGCGATGTCGGTCGCGATCACGGTCCCTGTTGTCGCTTCGTTCATGTCTACGGCGATCTTCGCGGTCTGAGGAACGGTTTGGGACGGGCTCCGGTGATTGAGCGCGAGCCGCCGAGTCGAGAAGGGCTTCGACGTCTAGACCTGACATGATGCCGAATGTTGGATACTGTTATGGTGACGAGGTGGTGAATAGAAGGAGACTTTTCACTGTGCGGCGCGTCAAAGGTGGACAAAGTGAAGTAACGGACGAGGCAAACCCTTCGAATGCTTTGCGACTGCGGCGTAGCTCTGTGTGCTAGCCAGCCGTGCTATTGGCAATGATGAGCGTGTGTTGCAAACAATGAGAGTGCAAGATTGATGATTCTTGTCGTGGATGTACAAGGTGTAACAGGTAGAGGAAGTGACGGATGACATGAAGTAAACTTAGCTGCCCACGAATGTTTTGCCGTAGTATAGCCGTAGTATGGGCGGAGTATAGCCGTAAAGACTCTTTCATGTGTGTCCCTCCACATCACCCAAGGGGCAGCGTGTACAACGGCGCACGCGAGATCACAAGCAATCGACGTGGGTGAGAGCACGTGAAGTATCTAGGTGCATTAGACGTCGCAGCTGTCAGTATCAGCACTTCTTGGCAGCGCTTTTGAATGCAGCGACACCCTCTGCGTGCATTTCCCATCTCCTCGATTATGTCCTCGTCTGCACCTATGGAATGTAAGCATTGAGATCTGTTCTGGGTTTGTGCTTCGATTAGACATTAACAAAACTAGCCGGTGAGCCAGCACCGCACTTCGCCTGTAAAACAAGACCGCTTACTCGCTACCATTCGTTCATAAGAGGATCCTGCAAACCCACGCCTTGCAAGTAACACGCCTCCAAATGCAGACAGTACAGAAACAACGGGTCAGAACTGTACAGAGAAACGTTCTCAACTCATGTGGTCTTGATGACCTTCGGTGGAGGCAGTTCGGTCTTAAAAACTCGGTCCCAGAACCTACTGGTCACGCCGAAGCCATTCTCATAGTCAGCGAAGTGATGCTGGAGATGATATTTCTTGAGTTCACGATAATACGATGGTAGGCTAGGTTTCCGTCAGCTTGCACCACTTGACAGGGGAGCATTGTTTGGTAGCTTACTTTCGGTGGTGTAGGAAGTAGTGGGTCAAATCATAACAGATGTACCCGAAGATGCCTCCGCAATACACTGCTACGGCAGCGTACCAGTTGTAGAAGAACACCGTATGCGCGAGCTTCCAGAAGGGAGTGGCAAGAACAACGAACAGCGTAGGAGGCATGACAAGCCGTAACCTGTCCATCGGAAGGTAGTGGTGAATGCCATGTAGCAAGAAATGCAATGTTATGAAGACGCGATTGTCGGGAAGGTGACTGTCATTTTGTCAGCAGCGACTTAAGGAGCAGAAGTGGCTCGTCTTACTTGTCAATATGAAATAGGCATCGGTGAAGCCCATACTCTACTATCGTCCATATGCACAACCCGAGAATCCAGTAGGGGATGAGTTGTAGCAACGGCAGATGCTGATTTGCGAGCCATGTCCCACACGCTACAGGCGGTAGCCAAACAGTTGGTACGACCCACCAAGGCGTCTTACTCAGAGGCTCTAGAAAGTTGCCGAACAAAGGTGCAGAGTCTCCTCCTTTATAGTGTCGTGGTCGGTGTACTTGTTCCAGATAGAAGTCCTTGCTGAACCCACCGTTCCAGATTTGCATCAACAGTGGTCGATTGAGGTCAAGGAATTTGTGTGTGCGGTAGTCAGACGAGGCGTCTGTCTCCTTCGACAAGTCATCTGCAGACGACATGCCAGTCGTAGCATACACGCTCGTTGTTGCTACACCAGCTGCTACACCGTTCGCCATCAACTCCCTCACACCCTCCTCCGACGGAGGTAAAGGCACTATCTCGTCCGGACGCTGACTCTTCGTGACCGTATCCATGACCGCATCCGTAGCGACGAATCCAATAAGATGCTCCTCGAGTATTTCCCATGCAGCCTCCGAGTGAGAATGCGAAATCTCATCCCCCATTATGTCTTTGACGTCTTTGCCTCCATATTCCAGAATGAGATCCCCTCCGCCAGGATGGTCCTCGAGGAAAGGTGTGATGTCGTATACTTGGGTTCCGACTGTGACATAGCAGGACTTTGAGGTGTTGTGCGACTCGACATTCTTCTGGGCCAAAGTAGGCAACGTTCTGCCGGGCATTACGATCGATGCTTGTACGCCTTGAATACAAAAGAGTCGTGAGTGTTGTAGGAGACGCCGTGAACGTACGCCGTAGAACAAAAGGACTGCGGTTAGGAAAGGTAAGGCAGATTGAGGGTTCGAGGACATTTGTATGTTAGTAATCACCGTTGCGTTGTGGCGAAACCCTTGATACATGAACCCTGCCCGTTGAAATCTTTCCGCGAGATTCCGGGATGGAGATTGCAACGACGAAACGACAAGTGAGACCGAGCCGTTCGATCCTTCGACACTCTGAGGAAGAAGAAGTGCTCGCGTCCAAGGGTCACCTAAGGCTCGTATCTAATACTGTAGAACGAACGAGAATCGATCGAATGTAAAGTAACTATCATAATGCTGCACCTCTCTTGCTCTTTCTCCACCTGTAGGCGGGAGGCTGGGACAACGCAAGCAGTAACCCAACACCAGTGTCCTCGACGTTGCCTTGCCCTTGCGTTGTGCTATACAAAATCTCAAGAGCGCTCAAAGCTGCAAGGTTGAAAATGATTAGACAAGCCACGATCTCATTCTTCACCTCATATCAGTCGTCACTGCTGTTCAGCCCGAAGGCGCATCGACTCGCAGCCTTTCTGAACTCCTGTGCTCCATCTTGCAGAACGTGCCGTCGCAATGTTGTTAGTTCGGAAGGCGTGAAAGTCGAAAAATGGAAGACGACGATTGTAGATCTGCCTCGAAGCTCCGCTAACTATGAAGTCAAGCAACAATTTGAGACTAGGAACCTTAGAACTCAGGCAAGTGTCTGCATTGGCGCTTCAGCGCCTCATCCAGACGAACCCCGGACCATTCTAGCAACCAGCTTACACTTATCGGTATTCATGGCTCAACCCTGCTCCGTCTGTTCTGACCGCTATCACTTACCATCGTCGTTGAACCATCACGTCTCTTATGTCCCATTCGCGCCGAAACTACTTCCGAGCCCCCTATTTTTTGCTTGCCAGACTAAAGGCTGCCCGAGAGGGACAACTGCTACACGGTGTAGATGTCCTACTGTTCGGAAGGATTGTGTGTTATGGTGAACCAAGGGTAGCTGATGGGCAGTCTACTCAATGCTAGATTGACTCTGGCTTTCGTCATCTCCGCAAGACGTCAGAAACCAAACAGTGCAACTTCAGCCTAGCTTTCACCTTGAGTTTTCACTTCACTCCTCGCTCTCTTCGCACCTTCTTGCTTTTCATCTCTCATCTAATCCCACTTCGTATCGCTGGTTGCTCCATTGCTTTCCTTCGTTGCCTGAAAGTAATCACTGGCTCGCGTGCTAGAGCAGACCCAGTCCGACGTTCCGATACTAGCTTGCGTGTCTGAAGTAGTGTAGGGAGATTCCACGCCAAGATCCTTCCATCAATACCTGGTTCCGTTAATGAAGCCCACGGTCGCAGACGATGACGCGGCGATCTTGTTCCACGATCTCGAGGATGATCCTATGGAAGAGTTTCAGATCTATGAGGTGGATCCTGATGGACATGGCTCAGGAGACGACGAATGCATCGGCCATGACGGCACGAAGCATGTGGACACCGACGATGGGCACGACGCAATGTATGTTATGAACTGCGCAAGAGACACCTTCGTGGGTTACCTTGGCTCGGAAACTGGCTTGCCATTCTCACGCGACACTGGATCCTCCGTACCATGCTTTGTCAATGAGCGGCCTCAGAAGGGTCCTTTCGCCAAAGACGTGGCCGGCCAGCCTGGCAATGCCGATTTCAACGGTCACGCCGCCAATGCTTATGTTCAGGTCACGTTGCGAGATCCACTATCATCAACGGGAGAGATCTTTCAAGAGTTTGTCACTTCGCGAGCTTCACGCGGCGAGTCAAAGAAAACGTTTGAGACACCAACTACGCGCCACACTTATGGTAAACTACCCGATACATCACGAAATATGGACGAACACAATCAAGAGGAGTGGCGGAGGGATCTTCTATTGAGACAGGTCCTGCGGCAGATGGATCGCAAGCTAAAAGGTTGGTTCTTCATTCTCTGCTGCCTATCCTGTTATGTTGCTCATGAGGTTCTAGATGGCTGTTTCCTCGTTCTCCATCTGGAAGAGACGAACGACGACCTAGTCCCCAAGTGCGCCCATCCACTATGTCCTCACGCCGGAATAAACACGACAGCCAAGTGTTACTCTCTTCAGCTCCAGCACGGCGAAAACATAGAGCTGCCCGACAATTGCGCGATCGTCGGTGACTTGCCAATTGCTAGCTACTGTTTGACTTGCGTTGAGGATCTCATTGCTGGGAAGGGACTTATGGATTCTACACCTGCATCTCTGGCTCCTTGGACACCGCGTACATCCAATCACTCTCACGTTAGTGTTTCTGGTAGTTGTGGCGGCCTATCCTTCTTTGAAGACGAGGCATCGAGCGCTCCATCTTCGAATCGCACACATGGAGCCACCCACTCTCCTCCAACGGAAGAAATGCCTTGCAGTACTGAAAAGGTCTTCACCCCGCCACAGTCAGTGGTGCAGGCATGGACACCACAATCGAACCCCTTGTCCTCATCACCGGCCGCTTCCAGCGACTCCCATGGTGATTGGAGCGTCGGGATCGTGCCTTTCCAACACTTCGCCTATTGTATCCTTCCTGGAAACACCCTAAGCTCCGAACACCGCGCCGCATTGGCTTTCTGGAAGAGCAAGAGCAAAAAGCAGATTGACTGGCAGAGCCACGCGGTCGAAGCCGCTGAGTTGAAGCGCAAGTACGCTCAGCCATTTTCCACTTGGTCGAGTGGCACTCAAGAAGGGGGCGACAACGAGAGCCACGGCGAAAGCACACAGCAACATCGCAAGCATAGGGAAACTGATCAGGAAGACATCACGATGGAGAACGACGGCGAAGACGAGCTTTGCGAAGAAGAGCAGGAAATCGTTGACGACCTTGAGCTCGAAGCAATGCACGTGCTTGGCCAGAACCTGAGCAGCGTCCTGGCGATAGTCGACGCTCGCATCAAAGATGCAGAGATGTACGTGAAGCAGCTGGAAGAGTGTGATGCCGCCCTTCGTGCAGCGAGTGGCCAGAGGACGTACTACTCGACCCAGAACTTGTACAGCAGAGATGGGCTTTTGTGGCCCAGAGCTTGAAGTGAGTGCGTACGTTCTTGGCTACGGTTTTAGCTGTACAGACATGCGGAGAGTAGGAGTCGTTAGGTGGCCGGCCACTGGCTACGGACAGACGTTGCGATGTTGGTGTGGTGAAGTTCTGGATGTTTGCGCACCACCAAGTGGAGAAACATTGGATCTATGGAGCCTATGTTCTACCAGTTGCGTCGTGGATTCTCTATCTTCGCTCAACTCTCTTGTCTTTGAGCCAGTATTGGACCCACAATCAGATGTTGTATTTGCAGCTCCGTAGCAAACAATACCAAGCCAGCCCTGCTTGACTGTTGAAAAGACAATGGGTAATGTGCATGCTACACCGTGCTCTGAGATACGGACATCGTGTCCAGCGCTAACAACTTTCCAAGGTGCCCGTACGGCCCGTCCGTGATGATATGCCGCAAACCTCTACCTCCCTCAAGCCTTCCCCTTCTTTTTCTCCTTTTTCTTCTTGCCTTCGCCTCCACCACCCGTAATCGCACCGGCTGCTTCACCTCCTTGCATCTCTGCCATCATGTCCTTGAAAAAATTGTCGCTCACCCCACCACCACTGAGTGCAGGGGAATGCAAGGGTAACACCGTGCCCATTTTCCAGCCTCGTGGCACAGCCGGTGGTGGGGCGGGCTTCGAAGGCAGTGGCAATCCAGCGATGCGAAGGCGCATAGGGGAGGATTCGGTTGTTGGGTGGGATTTGAGGTGGGCGGAAATTAAGGTGTAAAGGTGATGTTCTGCACATTCATCAACATCGGGATATACCGCATACCAGTGTACTGCCAGTAACATACTGTTCTTTATATTCCTAGCTATCTGCTTTCCGTTCTCTCTCAACAATATCCGAACCCGACCCGGGTTGCTCCAATCCTTTGGGTGTGTCTTTGCAGGTTCAAACACGGTATTCAACCCCAGCATACTCACCGCATCCACGATCTCTCTCGCCAGTGGATTGGGCACCGCCAGCTCTTTCCCCACTCTTCGACCTTCCGCTCGACTCCTGTTGGTGTCGAAGTAAATAGGGTAGATGCACTGCCAGTGCTTTGTGCGCTCCCGATCAGTGGCCTCGGACTGCGAGGACCGTATCTGAGGTTGTAGTAGTTGTTCAGGTGCTGGTGCTGCAGCCCGAATGGGAATTTTGGCAGGCGCTATAATGTCGGCGGGGTCGAAATCTGATGGATCCATGTCAT
Source organism: Cryomyces minteri (assembly GCA_005059845.1). Taxonomy (NCBI): domain Eukaryota; kingdom Fungi; phylum Ascomycota; class Dothideomycetes; genus Cryomyces; species Cryomyces minteri. The sequence goes on along the minus strand of NAJN01000939.1, from coordinate 8,023 downwards.
CTGGATCGCTGTCGCTGTCGGAGATCTCTTCTATCCTTGCTTGGCGAGACATCGCGACGTTACTGCAGACTGGATGTAGAGCTGGCCCGTATGCTCTTCAGATGGTGTCGATGGCTCGTAAAGTTGGCTGACCTATTCTGTACGCAGCTCCAGAGGGCAATACGACAGTGCTGGACTCTAAGCTTTCTCGCGCATTAGCTCTGCTTCTCCAAGTGAAGATGACGAGCTGGAACGAGAGCTTGCATGCGTTACGGTTGGTGAGATTATTCGGAAAATAGCACTCCGGCGCTCCGGTGTCGTGCAGTCGAACATCGGGCGGCGGTTACGCTCCGTTCCCGTTGTGCATGAGTCCCGAGTCTTGGTCAAGTTGTGTTTGGTCTCTGTATCAGAAGACGGACGGAGGCGCCAATTCTTTCGATGCTCTATGAGAGTCTGGTCCGTGCTCTTGCCACGATCGCAGAGGATTGACCGTCGATGCCACCCGCTTCAGCCATTGTCAACGATGGTAACGTTGTCTACGACGCTCACACGAACGACGTCGCTCCATCCGGGACAGAGCTGAAGAGCGCCCTTCTACACCGTAATCTGCAGCATGCGCCCATACGCGTCATTGGCGCCTCTGGGAACCATCTCCATCTCAGTAGTGGCCGCAGAATTCTTGACTCTACAGGAGGAGCCGCCGTAGCATGTCTCGGCCACGGCAACGAGCGTGTCAAGAAGGCTGTAGCGCGCCAAATGGAAGAGGTGTCATATTGTCACACACTCCTCTTCACCACGCCCGCTGCAGAAGGTCTGGCGCAAGAGCTGATCAGCTCTACTAATGGAGCGATGGCGAAGACGTTCATCGTTAGCTCTGGTAAGCTCGTCCGAAGACTCCAACGGCTGTGCGACTCTACTGAGTGTGCTGACGTTGGGTCAGGATCGGAGGCCATGGAAGCCGCGATGAAGCTCGCCAGACAATTCTTCCTCGAATCCATCCCACCACAACCACGCAGAACGAGGTTCGTGGCAAGGAGGGAATCGTACCATGGTAATACTCTTGGTGCGCTTTCCATGAGCGGTCACGTCGCTCGTCGAGCGTTGTTCGAGCCAATACTCATGGACAATGTCAGCCACGTGTCGGCCTGCAACGCATATCGCGGTATGAGCAACGGAGAGACCACAGACGAGTACGTGGCGAGGCTGGCACAAGAACTTGATGATGAGTTCACACGGCTCGGGCCCGACACCGTCTGCGCCTTCGTCGCAGAGCCTGTCGTGGGTGCAGTAGGTCTTTCGGAGACCCACGGAGCGACGACGTCTCTCATCTGACACATGCGACAGGCTCTTGGCTGCGTTCCTGCTGTACAGGGTTATTTCCAGGCCATGCAGGATGTATGTCGCAAGCATGGTGCGCTTCTTGTACTCGATGAAATAATGAGTGGTATGGGCCGATGTGGTACACTGCATGCCTGGGAGCAAGAAGGCATTGTCCCCGATATCCAGACTATTGGCAAAGGTCTCGGCGGTGGTTATGCCACTGTAGCTGGAATCCTTATCAATCACCGTGTAATTGACGTCTTGAGTAGAGGCACTGGCGCTTTCGCTCATGGTCAGACATACCAAGGTCACCCTGTCAGTTGTGCGGCGGCGTTAGAGGTTCAGAGAATTATCAGAGAAGAGGGACTTGTAGACAATGTGAGAAAGATGGGAATACTGCTCGAACATGGACTGAAACAAAGGCTTGCTGATCACCCGAATGTTGGAGACATCAGAGGGAGAGGTTTGTTTTGGGGTGTAAGTCAGGACCCCGATATCAATCCGCTGTTCAGTAGTTGACGTACCATTACAGATCGAGTTTGTACGCGATAAGGCGACGAAGAAACCTTTCGACCCCAGAGACGCTATTGCAATGGGCGTGCATGAGAAAGGTACGGTAGCTCTTTTCCCCCTCTACATACATTGGTTGTTGCAAGCTATCCGACCTCTGCTGACAGGACTCAGGCATGCAACCACCATACCACATCTCGCTCTATCCCGGTACTGGTACTGTTGATGGGAGAATGGGCGATCATGTACTGCTGGCACCACCGTACAATATCACCGCCTCGGATGTTGCACTCATCGTCAAGCTCGCGAGTCAAGTTGTCGAAGACTTCTTCGCAGAACAGAAGCAATGACACTATATCGACTTTGGATAAGTCACTTTCCTGGATTATTTTGACGACAATGCACACGAAACTCACGAAAGCAGGGAGATAGGCAACAGCGTACTTAGGAAGATGTGTACCACTTCTCTTGACTGTCCTGTACTCACGTCTGTACCTTTACTGTTCTACCACAACACTCGGGACGATCAGTGCCTCCTTACTGTGGCCACAGTCCATCAGGAAAGGATGATCTCGCCACAATTGCTTTTCTTAGCACGATCAGTGGAAGTCTTATAGCTAGGCTGTCACCAGATGAGTGTAGCCTGGTGTGGTAAGTCTTCGAACGAACACAAGGAGTGCGAAGCTTCCGAAGACCTCTCTGGGCTGTAATCACCATATCTGAGTTAGGGGTTCCTCCAAGTAAGTACCAGCCAGTCGAGAGTCAGGGTGTGCGAGTGTACCTCCTCGAGGTTCTCTCCACACGAGCGCTAAACCAAGGGGCCATCCACAACCATTCAAACATTTGTCCCCACGTGCTCAGAGGAAAGGGTGCCTTCATCCAAGATGCAGTCGATCGTAGCTCGCCTGCCGACGCATGGCAACACCGATGGTCAAACGACGATGCTACGTTGTTCGACCTTGGTTCCTGGCCGCAAAAGCAGTTGAAGTACAACGCCGCGTTCGAGTCTTGTTCGTTTTGCAGGAACACTGAAGAGGAGTAAGGTAGGCTACTATCACGTGGCCTCCATCAGCACGTGCATGTATTCTTTACGAACCGTCAGACCCTCAGTGAACGCAGGTAGCTATTGGGTGCTAGGCAGGGCCTTGGTGTCGATGAGCCTCGTTGTCTATTGCATGACGGCCGGCCAACGCTCTGTATTGTTGTCGTCGTCGTCGTCGTGAAGTGGCGGCATGCAGCCCTTGTTTGTCTCAGCCTCGACGCTGGTGAAACCAAGTGACGTTTCGGCTTCGGCCGCCTGCGCAGCAGAGCATCAGCAGGACTGCACCGAGATGTGACGGCGTCAGTAAGACAGGATCGCCGGCATCACGTTTGGTTCGGGTTTGTGTACTGGTAAGATACCCAGGGACCTGCTGCCAAGCCAGAGGAAGTCGGTGGTTGATCAGCTGCTCGGCAGAGGGAAGTGAGGTGAGTGAGGTGAGTGCCTTTCGGCTGGCTGGTGGGATCTCTGATTGGAAGCCAGCGTGATGGGCGGCAATCCTCACTGAGTCGATCTCTTTTTACGAGTGATCGAACGAACTGGGAAGCGAATGGGCTGGCTGGCCTCTTCCGGCCAAACACTGTGTTCGAGCAGAAGGCTCTTGACATGCCCCAGGGGCGAGTGCTATAGGCGCAACGTACCAAACACCGAACAGGACACTGGGAAGTGGTAGAGTAGTAAAGTAGTGTCTGCCGTAGAAAACTCATCCGCAAGACTTGAAGCTTCTACCGTTCCGCCATTCAATAATGCATCGCGCAGCTGACAGAAGAGGAGCAAGCCCAGCTGTGGAGTTGTAGCGCGCTAGCGAGCGTGGGAGCGCCGCGATTTGGACTCTCAAGCACAACCTCTCTGACCTCACTACGGCATGATTCCACTTCTCAACCACCCTATGCTGTCTATCGACATTGCCATACCTTCCGAGAACACGCCCAATCCCTACTGGCAAGGAACCCTCGTCTTTTGCGAGGTTCTTTGTTAGATACTGCGAGTATAGCACGAGTTTGGTGACCTCCGCCTCTTTCCACTGTGCGCAATTCAACGGTCCAGCGGACTCCACAGTCGGACAATCACAGCATCCGCCTCGCCAGGACCTGTCACTGATTCCAACGAGCGCCACGGTAGACAATTTACAGTCTGGAGACCCTAGGTGCACATCCCTCCAAAGCCATTAGTCGACCAGGCTAGACGGAAGACGAGGCCTAAGGCATAACGCACAAAGTCGGACTCTGGGCTGAATTTGCGCTATGTCGACACCATCAACGGCGACTGCTACCATTCCGCAGCATCACCAATTCTACCCTCATCACCAGAACTACCAAACGTATCTCCCGCCCATGAACGAATACCCTCCGAACGGTGCATACATGAATGGCTCGACTAGATCGACAAACTCTCAATATGCCAACAGCTACGCCAGCAACAACTCGGCTTCCGACTTACGAAGAACCGCAGCCTTGAACGCACGACAGCCTCAGCAGCCGGCCGTGAACCACAGCACTACACCAACATCGGCCAGCACGTCGAGAAGGTCGGAACGGAAAGTCGATTGGGCGGAATACTTTGGAAATCATCCTCCAGAAGAGATCATTATGATACACGACGACGATTCTCCTCCAGCACAGCAACAGCCGCAATCGAGTCGATCTGGTCAAATAGCCCGAGCTCCGGCGACGCAAGGTAGCATCCACCATGCCGACAAGAAGCGCAAGACAACGGCTTCGAATGCATACGACCCAGCATATCAACAACAGCCATCTTACTCGAACACGCACACACCTTATTACGACGAGTCTCCTTCCAATGCCACATCATCAACCGGCCGCACGACCTCGGCAATCAACACTACCGCAGCAACATCACTAGGCTCTCAAGTCAGTGGAACATACCTTCCGCCTCTCGAGGAAGGCGTCGTTGGTCAAAAGAGGAAGCGAACTACGAGGAAAGCTACTGCAGATGAGAAGAAGCGGGATACTCAGACACATGTAGTAGACGCATACAGCAGTTATGTACCTCCGCCAAAACCACCGATCAAGGCGAGAGATGTTTTCGTCAACGTGGTTCAAGACGTAAGCTACCAGCACTACTGCCCACGAAACCACATCTACTAATTCCACTGCAGAAATCGGCAAATCGAAACCAAACGGTCGATGACGAGGATGGCCACTACATTGTCACACCAAATTCGAATATAACTGATCGATGTGGGTTCAGAATCAAGAGACAATCTTCCATGCAATCTAACAGCCTTTCAGATCAGATCGTGAAGCTACTTGGCCAAGGCACTTTTGGAAAGGTCATCGAGGCAGTCGACCGACGGAAGAACACGAAGTGCGCCATCAAGATTATCCGATCAGTGCCAAAATACCGTGATGCCTCACGCATTGAGCTTCGGGTGTTGGCCACACTCGCATCGAACGACAAGCACAATCGGAACAAGTGCATACACTTACGTGACTGCTTCGATTTCCGGAATCATATCTGTATTGTCACAGATCTCCTCGGACAGAGCGTTTTCGATTTCCTGAAGTCGAACCAGTTCGTGCCGTTTCCCAGCAGTCACATCCAAGGGTTCGCCCGTCAGCTTTTCACAAGTGTAGCCTGTAAGTTTGCCCCAAAAGGTGAGTTCACGCAAATACTGACTGGAAAGTCCTCCACGATCTCAACCTCATTCACACGGACCTCAAGCCTGAGAACATACTGTTAGTCAACAACGGATACCAGACTTTCACTTACAACCGCACAATACCTTCTTCGTCAACGGTGACCACAAGAAACGCCAAGCATCGCAAGGTATTGTTAGATCCGGAGATCCGTCTCATCGATTTCGGATCAGCTACGTTCGACGACGAGTATCACTCTTCGGTGGTGTCGACGAGACACTATCGGGCTCCGGAAATCATTCTCAACCTTGGCTGGAGCTATCCTTGCGATATCTGGAGTATTGGCTGTATTCTTGTCGAGTTCTTCACGGGCGACGCATTGTTCCAGACTCACGACAATCTCGAACATTTGGCTATGATGGATGCAGTTTGTGGAGGTCCTTTAGACAAGGCCATGATTAAGCAAGTTACGGGCTCAAGGGGCAACAACCGCAACTCCGCGGCAGCGTAAGTCATGATTCCTCCGACAACGACAATCTGTGCTCACAACATCGATAGCTACTTCAACAAAGGAAAGCTCGATTATCCGCAAGCCGATACGCCACGGGCATCCCGCAAATATGTCAAAGCGATGAAGTCACTGAATGTAAGCAACCCACTCGCCGACGTCTTTCCGGCGAGTATTCTCACGAATTTGTTCCAGGAGACAATACCTCCATACACCGATTTCAACCGGCAGTTCCTGGATTTGCTCCGAAGAATCTTTGTCTACGACCCAAAGAAGAGGATCACTGCCAAGCAAGCACTTCAGCATCCGTGGTTCAAGGAGGCGTTGCAAGACGACGGTACTGAAGCGACGAAGATCCGGATCAGCAGGGAAAACGTGGCGGACAGGGGAAGAGAGAGCAATGGACATAGGTAGCACGCAGGTGTTTTCTGGAGATTCTACTCCGCCTATCCGTACTCGATTCAAGCCCTCTGGAGGGTTTTGACAGCCCAGGATCAGGCGTCAATGGAGAACCCCTGAGGCCTCGGGGATTCTACCATGCGTTATGGTGTTGACTTGGGCCATTCGTTCATTCCCCTTTGATTCGTCAGCCGACTAGCCACCCATTATTACTCCTCTCCCCATACGGTTCACGAATCCCGACCACGGCGATCTGCAAACGGCGTTCTGTCTCCATCATTGGTTTATCAGCTGTTGAGCATGAGAACTTGCGGGTATGTTCCCATTTGCTTTCGTTTTCCGCAATGACAGACGCGGACAAAGAGTGGTAGACATTCTGACATAGACGAGGGGGGTCGTTGTCTATTCCACCCCGTACGTGGTCTGGCTTGTATTCATAGCCGGTCATGGATTCGTCGAAACGAAGAGATCGGTCGCACGCATGAGGTGTTGAAAACCCAGTGACGTTGTTGTCGAGGAGTGACTGTGCTGTCAGATCAGTCTTAGATGATGTGGCATAAAGGATTCGAGACGAGAAGAAGCTACACAGTACCAACAGAGTTCAAACCACGCCTGCAGCAAGCACCAACACATCCGATTTACATCCCCGTCTCCCACGGCGACTTTCGCCCTCAGCAGCACCACCAGAAGTAGTCGATCACCCCCCCTTCCCCCCACTCCCCTCCCCTTCCCTCTGCCAATCCGGTCCGCGTTGAACGCAACACTCACGCGCCTGAAACACACCGTCTCTCCACCCGCGTTCCATCTCCCAACACTACAAGACACGAACCCGGCAGCCGGAGATGCCTCTTGCACTCTGGTGTCCACTCTGCGTCGTGAAAAAGACTGCAACTTGTTGCGGACGCCACGAGCGATGTGCGTTTTGGGCTCTGTGTGGATCGGCCGGACGTCGCTTCACTGAACGTGTCGGTGTACACAGGACGGAGTCCGGTTCTTCGTGCACGACCTCCGGCCAGACGGGTCGTGTGGGAGGGGACGTGAATGTAGCGTGGCCTTGGCCACGAGCCGCTGGTCAGCGCGACAGGGGGTTGCCAAGGTGTCTGCACACAGGCGGCGCCGTAGACGGCCATCCTAGGCTCTAGCTGCTCTTTCCCGATGCCAGAGCAGATCCGATCCCGTTCCAACACCACCGCCCCACGCTACTTCGCCCGGACAGCCTCTCCCAGCGCCCGCAACGCCTCCTCATACCGAGTCCGGACCCCCGTGCCCGCCTCCTCAACAACGACCCGGACCCTCGATACCGTCCCCGCCCTCCCCACGGCCTGCCCCCGCGCTACATCGCCCCAGAACCAGCGCCCCTCCCGCTCCTCGAACAGCGTCCACGCCTGCCCTTCCCGGCCGGCCCGCGCCGTCCGCCCCACGCGGTGCACGTACGCGCGCACGCTGCGCGGCACGTCGTAGTTGACGACGTGCGTGATGGCGGGGATGTCGAGGCCGCGGGAGGCGCGGTCGGAGGCGACGAGCAGCGGCACGCGGCCGGTGCGGAAGCGGTGCAGCGTCGCGGAAGAGTTGGACGATTTGGTGAGGGTGCCGAGGAGCGGGGCGTAGGCCGGATGGAGGGTGCCGAGGAGGTGGCTCAGCCGGGTGGCGGACTCGTTGGTCGACGTG
>NAJN01000938.1:0-15372 GCA_005059845.1 Cryomyces minteri | reverse complement strand
GGACGTCGACAATCTTGCGGATCTCGCGCTTCGTCAGCCGGTTGAAGATGACGATGCTGGAAATGCGGTTGAGGAATTCGGGGAGGAAGTAGTTGCGGAGGGCAGTCATGACTAGTTCGCGAACTGTCGGGTCGATGCGGCCGTCTGGTGCGTTCGGACGACTGAGGTATTCTGCTCCCAGGTTGGAGGTCATAACGACGATGCAGTTCTTTGCGTCAACGACACGTCCTTGGCCGTCTGTGATGCGTCCGTCATCCATGAGTTGCAATAGAACGGTCAGAACTTCCTTCGCCGCCTTTTCTACTTCGTCGAACAAGAGGATGCTGAACGGTCTCCGGCGCAGGGCTTCAGTGAGCTGTCCACCAGCGTCGTGACCGACGTAGCCTGGCGGCGCACCGATCATGCGTGATAGCGAATGTCTCTCCTGGTATTCGGACATATCGAAACGAATCATGCTCTTCGGATCGTCGAACAGGAATTCCGCCAGAGCCTTCGTGAGTAGAGTCTTGCCCGTGCCAGAAGGACCACAGAAGAGGAAAGACGGGGGCTGATTCGGGTTGGAAAGCCCCGACCGTTGTAGACGGATGGCATTTGACACGCTCGTGACAGCCTCCTTCTGTCCGACAACGACAGCACCAAGATGTTTCTCCATCTGTAGAAGTTTGTCTTTCTCAGATGTCTTCAGACGGGTCACTGGAATACCGGTCCATCTCGCAACAATCTCGTTGATCTGATCTGGACCCACTGCATCGGTAAGCAGAGAAGTGGATCCGTCGTCATCGCCACGACGAGAGTAGGCTTCGGCGTCTGCGCGTGTCTTTTCCGCTTCTAGCCTTTCTATAAGAGATTCAACGTCCGGGATGGCGTAGTACTTGAGATCGGATGCAGTCTGGAGATCGCGAATTCTTTCGGCTTCGGCCTGTTTGGTCTTCAGCGAGTCGAGCTTGATACGTGCTTCTTGGATCTCCTTCGCGCGTTGTTTCTCGCTTTCGTACTTTTCACGTAGCGGCTTCAACTCCTCTTCCACGTTCGCAGCTTCCGCCTTCGCTTCCCGAAGGCGGGTACGTGAAGCGTCGTCCTTTTCACGGTCGAGTGCGTGAATCTCGATCTCCAACTGACGCAGCTTGCGCTCCATAGTGTCCAAGGCTTCGGGTTGGGATTCACGAGTAACCCGAACGGCAGCTGCAGCTTCATCGATGAGATCGACAGCTGAGTCGGGAAGGCGACGTTGGGTGAGGTAACGAGCAGCCAATGTAGCTGCCGCAACAATGGCACCGTCGAGAATTGTGACACCATGATGAACCTCGTACTTCTCCTTCAGACCACGTAGGATAGAGATGGTCTCGTTGACGGTGGGTTCTTTGACCAGGACCTGTTGAAACCTTCGCTCGAAGGCTTGATCTTTCTCAATGTACTTCCGGTACTCTGCCAGCGTTGTCGCACCAATGCAGTGGAGCTGGCCGCGGGCAAGCATAGGCTTGAGCAAGTTTGCAGCATCCATGCCACCCTCGCCTGATGAGCCGGCACCCATGAGCAAGTGTATCTCGTCGACGAAGAGTACGATCATCTCTTTCGAGTCCTCGATCTCCTTCAAGACACCCTTCATCCGTTCTTCGAACTCACCACGGTACTTGCTGCCTGCAACAAGAGCACCGACATCGAGTGACAACAACTTGCAAGCTGCAAGGTTGGCAGGTACGTCGGCATTGACGATGCGCGAGGCCAACCCTTCGACCACGGTCGTCTTGCCAACGCCGGGCTCACCAATCAACACCGGGTTGTTCTTCGTCCTCCTCGTCAAGATTCTGATAACTCTTCTTATCTCTTCTTCGCGTCCAATGACAGGATCGATCTTGCCTTCTCTGGCCATAGCCGTCATGTCAATGGTGAACCTTTTCAAGTTCTCATTCTCACCCTCGGCATCGGCGGTTTTGCTGTCCACTCTCTTCGTACCGCGGATCTGCTGTATGGCGGTGTCGATGAGCTTGTTGTTGGGTATGTTTGCTTCTGCGAGGCATTTTTGGATTGCTTGGTCTTGTACCAGGGCTTGAATGAGATGGTCGACGGCGACGAAGCTATCCTTCTGGGTCTTTGAAAGCTCGTTGGCCGATCTCAGGATCTTTGAGAAGCCAGGTGACAACGAGGGATGCTCTGGTGGTGGGTCTTGACTCGGTAAGCGGACAAGGGCCTTCTTCATGGACCTGTCCAGCAGTTGAGGGTCGCCGTGTGCTCGTTCGACGACCTGTCGGAAGAGAGGAGCGGAGGTGTGGGAGTCGTGACCGGTCTTGTTCTGCTGGTCCTTCGACAGGTCCGGCGGCGGGTCGAGTAGTGAGACTGCGAGATGAATTGGGAGTAACTGAGAGTGCGCGTATTGGGTGCAGAGCTCCTGGGCGTCTGCGAGGGCTTGCGACGCCCGGTCGGTAAATTGCATGCCCGAAGTCATGATGGATGACTAGTCGTGATGGCAAGAGTGTAGCCTTGTTGTCCGTGAAGGTGGAAATAGAGACAGAAACAGATGTACACTCACTCGAAGGCCAAGCGGCCTCATATACTTGGTTCTGAGCTTCTTCGGGCAGCACCCAACGTACGACGTCGAACTTTCGTCACCCCGCCAGAAGTTGCTCGAAGCTTCGACGTCAGCCCACCGGCCCCTCGCTCCAGCCCTTGCTCATAGCCCTGATCTGACCTGAAGAGGCCTAGCGGCCAGGCGTAACCTCGTTCCCTCGTTCCCCCGTTCCCTCTTCTGCCTCAACCCCACCACCCAAACCCCACGTTTTGGACTCGAGTTCGAGCTCGACTTCTGCCTCAAATACAAACAACCACGGACTGAACAGCCGCCACTCCCAGCCTCCCGTCCCAATCCCAGCCGATCCGCGCTTCTTGAGTGAAGCGTCAGTGATGGGTGATGGGTGATGGGTGATGGGACTTCTAGCTACTTCCGCTGCCACGTCAACATTGTGAGGTGCTCCCAATCTCCGCCGCCGCTACAGATCTCTCAAAATGGGCGTGACCAGCAGCGAAAACGATGCAAGACATCCCTCCTGCTCACGGTCAGCTTCGCCGGAGTCGTCCAGATGCAGTCTCGTACCTGATCTACCCCTCTCGAGTCAGCCTATTTACAAAGCCGTTGCCCTAGTATAGCGATATACCCCACTGCATTTAGCAATGCTACCCCGCATGATCTTCCGTACGGAGGTGGTTGGGAAGAGATACATGTCGAGGTACAAGTAGAAATGCTCCTTCGCTTCTTGTTCCTGTTCTGCTCTCTATCCCTTTACCACCTGTGTTGTCCATCATGGCCGTCTCGTCCCTTGTCCGTGTGGCTTTGCTATTGGCCGGCGTTGTTCTGGCTCAGAATGGCACGAGGTTCTCCAACTCGAGCTTGGCTGCTTCGACATCGGCCATACCCGCCTCTACGACCATCGGCGGAACTCCTGTAGCGAATCCAAGCGCTTTTGCGACCAACTTCCATCTGAACGTCGAGCGTGAGTACAGACCTTGTTCTCGTCACATCGGCAGTCTTCCTGTGTCTTTGCAACATTTCTCATCGAAGAACCCATTTCATCAGACCTTCACTCAACTTTTTCCGTCAAGATTTCCGTTGTGTTGATCTGAGAGTTATACATTGGCCCAGGTTCCACCGTGCCATTGAACTATAACCTCTGGGTGATGTGGACAACGTCTGTCAAGTTTGTAGGAGAGACCGCATCTGATCTGCATCTGCTCGGAGCTTCCACAATCGTACCGCATAAGACGTTCTTCCACATACTGGGTCATTCTCTACCAGAGAAGTATCTTACTGACCGATCTGCCAGAACTATGGGATCTTTTCGTGGGACCAATTTCAACAGCTTCAGTCAACACAACTGTTGCTCCTACGCCGGTGCCGTCCAGTGAATTGATTCCACCACCACCGCTCTACTACTCGCCCTTCCCATCTGGGCAGCAGCAACCGATGTATCCGAAGAACGCAAGCTGGTCGTTTCCCTCAAACTTCTGGTGGGGCGTTGCTAGTGCCGCTTACCAAGTCGAAGGTGCTGCCAAGGATGAGGGGAGAGGACCGAGTATCTGGGACGTCTTGACTCACAGAGTGACGAACTTCATTGCACACAACGACACGGGCGACATTGCGGACAACCAGTACTACCTATACAAACAAGGCAAGCTCTAGGCTTCTGATCCTCTCGAAACAGTGGAGACAATGCTAGTGTACCATTTCTATCAAGTGCGCTACTAACACTGACTGCCAGACATCGCTCGCATTGCTGCGCTTGGAGTACCATATTACTCCTTCTCCATCTCATGGTCTCGTGTCTTCCCCTTTGGCTCTGGCCCAGTCAACGAGGAGGCGTTGGCACATTACGATGACATGATCAATACCTGTTTGCAATACAACGTGACTCCAATGGTCACCTTATACCACTGGGATCTTCCACTTGTTCTCCAGAACACCTACGGAGGATGGCTTAGCCAGAGCATTGTCAACGACTTCGTGGAGTATGCGAGAGTCGTCTTCGGCCGATACGGAGATCGAGTCCAGCACTGGTTCACGATCAACGAGCGTAAGCAAAACGAATGAACGGGTGTACTATGTGATGCTGATTAACATCCAGCAATCGTATTTTGCGGCTTCTACCCTCTCCCGTCACAATATTTCACCCAGACATCGATTCCTGCGAAGCAACAACCCTTCTTCTGCGGCCAAAACGTCCTCCTTGCGCACGCAGAAGCCTATCGCCTTGGTAAATCGATGATGCCCAACAGCATGATCTCTTTCAAGACCAACGGCGGCCACAAAATCCCTCTGACGAACTCCTCGGCCGACGCGCAGGCTGTGCAGCGTGCGTGGGACTTCAATGAAGGCTGGTTTGCCACGCCAACGTTCCTCACAGGCGATTACGCCCCGTCTCTCAAAGCCTACCTGTCCACCTTCCTCACCCCATTCACAGCTGAGCAGAAACGATTGATCAACGGCACCGCAGATGTCTTCGCCCACGACGCCTACACCTCCCAGTTCTACTACGCCCCCGACGGCGGCATCGACGCCTGTCTCGCCAACAGCAGCAACCCACTGTACCCGGCCTGTGTCAATACCACTTACACGTACTCGACCGCCGACGGCGGATGGAACATCGGGCCAGCAGCCGACCCCGGAAGCCCCTGGCTGCACAAGGCCACAGACTGGGTGCCCGCCTTCCTACGCTACATCCAAGACACGTGGAAGCCCGCCGGCGGCATCGCAGTCACGGAGTTTGGCTTCGCCGAGCCCTTCGAGTACTCGAAGACGCTGCTAGCGGACATACGCTGGGACCCAATCCGGTCGCAATACTACCACGACTACATGCAGGGCATCCTAATCGCGCTCAGCGAGGGCGTCAACGTCGTCGGCTGCCTGGCGTGGAGCATCGTCGACAACCTCGAGTGGAGCAGCGGCTACACGGTCAAGTTCGGCATGCAGTACGTCAACTTCACCACGCAGGAGCGCACGTACAAGGCGAGTTTCTTTTACTATGTCGATGCATTCAACCAGTATCTGCAGAAGTAGGCCGCTGAGCAGAGGACTGGAGAAGTGGGTCGGCGTGTATTCGGCGGTGGGAGGGCATCGCGGGTGGACGAGCGAGGCGGCAAGCAAAGCAGGAACTTTCCTGCAGAAGCAAAGCAAGGAGAGCAAACGCAGTCTTGGTCATTGTCTGTCTGTACTCATGTATACAACACGGTACTTACAAGACGGCATACAATGTCGGAACGCACCTGCCATCTGTGCAGCGCATGAACAGCTGTTGTGCTTGTACTCGCCGCCCAACCTTCTACACTCCAAACCCCCTTCCTCAGCTCTCCACCCTGCCGTCCTACCATTCCTTGATTGTTCTCACACAGCTCAGCGCCTCGGTTGGCATGAACGAAGACGGTGGATGCTGAATCCTCGAATTCCTCTCCAGAACTTTTCACATTCAGCGCATGAGGCTCCGTCTGCTAGAACGAACACTATAGGGATATGTGAGAGCCACTGCTGCGGAACTGCTTGCTCGTGCGCGACGTTGTTGACAGCCGCGGCGCTGGGTACTGAATGTATTTACAACGAGGGTGATTTTCCAACGCACCTCCCCGCCAGGACCACGGCTGCCCTCTCTATACTCTAAAGACAAGAACAACAACGCTCAAACTGTACTCAGATGCCCAGGATAATGCAACGCGCAACCGCGTTCCTGCCCACCACGCTAGGGTTGGCGTACTGATAGCCCTCCGAAAAGTGTATGGAAACTTGAAAGCGTCCCTTCAATCAGCAGAGGTCTGCAGGTCGTCCAAGGTCTTCTCGCAAGAGGGCTGTATAGGCTCTGTACACACGAGAGTCCTCTTCCGGAGAGGGACCCATCGGCTTGCCGCAACAGTTGTGGAACATCCAAGACATAATGGACAACAAGGGATGGAACACCAAACCACACGTCGCTCTTCTGAACAGACACTTGAAACACGCTCTCGGCGCCAAAAGGAAGAGCGCTCCGCTGACCCTGTTGTGCTTACACTGTAACACCGCCACACCCTGTCAGCCAAGAGAAGGAAGAATGAAGTCAGGACTTATGCGGAAAGCGAAACGCAAGGAGACTCTCCCAACGGGTGGGGAAGGGCAGCACCAGTCCAGCAGCCGGACCGTCGCCATACCTTGGTCTCGTACTCGGCCCGTTCCTGCATGCAGCGTAGGCACAGGCTAATGCCGTCGCGCAGATCGTGGATACCGGTGGGCGGCGGCGGCCTGTTCATGATCTTGTGCGCGGCGTTGAAACAGCTGCCCAGTGCGAAGCGGACGAGCGTGTCGCCGGTCAAGCTGCCGACTATGAAAGCGAAGGGCATGATCTGCAGGTCCCGTCTGGCCTGCGCGCGCAAGGTGTATCTGTCGATGGTCGTTGCATCGCCGCCATCTGGAAACGGCTTGCCGATAGCTTGCATGAACAGCTCGCGACGGAGTGAGGCGCTGAGATAGCCTACACTGCCGCGCCGCCCTCCTGCGAACTCAATGGCTCCGATCACTCTTTCGACGATTAGGCCAGAGGCCGTGCTGATCCTGATCCGGACCGCTTTGCCATTGACTTTGGTCTCATCGGAGTCGTGGATATGGCCTGGAACAGAGCACTGCTCGCCTAGAACTTTGGCATTCGCGAAGCCTTCGTAAGTAACACTCCAGTCGCGACTGGGTCCCGCAGATGCGCCTTTGGCGTTCTCTCTGACTTTGCATCTTTTGTAGTATGACGGGGTCATCGGCGTGTGCTGGGAGCAATCGTATTCTAGTTTCATCAATCGATAGAGCCGGGCGTACTCGGGATACTCGTCGTTATCGCAGGTCTTCAAGGTATTTTCTCGGTCTCCCCAATTGAAGATATGTACAATGCTCCGGCCAGGAGGTGCTGTGTTGATAACGTCCGCCGCGGTGAAGCCGGATCCTATGACAAGTAACGCTGCTTCCTCGGGCTCCGCTGCAATTGAGGTCGCTCGCCTTCGAGCCGCAGATGGGCGACGCACGGGCAATGCTGCGAACGGAACTCCCTCTGAGAGCGCAATACTTGCCGATCGTTTGAGGGGCTCCATAGTAGATGCCGCGTCCGGGAGTCCATTTGACAGCACGTTGCTTGCTGTTCTTGGGATGGGTACCATCTTAGTATCAGAGCTATCTACGACATTGGTTAGGTCGGATAGTACTCTCATTCTTTTGCGCAGGCTTCCCTCGGATGCGTCTGCGCTGCACGATTGTTGAGACTCTTGTGCCCGTAACATCTCTGCGACCTTGCTAAGCTCCGTCGAGAGTCCGACATTGATGGACCAAACCCCGCTGGCGAGCACCAGGTGTCTGCAGAGCACTCCAACAACGCCGATGCTGAATAGACCACCTTGTCTCGTTATACAGTGCGCTTTGATGGAGGTGTGCACACAGTCTGCTATGCCGACAGCTTCTGGATATGCTGCGTAGTAGTCCGCAACGTCTCGTCGTGACAGTCGACATCTGCCGTCCGGGTCTGGCAGCTCTCTGTCCTGTTTCGCAAAATGTTCCGCGAAAGTGTATCCCGGCAACTGGAGTTGTTCGGCGTTGCTGAGGGCTTCGACGTCCCATTTTGTCGTACCAAAGCTATCCCTCTGCGCCCATTGGCCTCCTGGTGACGCAGCTTCTCCCAGCACAAGATGCTTTACCGCCCTCCTTGGCTCATACCTCCACTCAACGCAGGATTCGTAGTCAGCATCCCAGTCGCCTTTGGGGCGGATGAGGGTATCGATAAGCGCATTGACGGGAAGTTCTCCCTGAGGGTAGGCCGAAGAGCTACGAAGATGGTTCAAGAGATCCGAGCCTGGTGCCAGTTGCTCAGGAGCTTCGAGGAGGTCGTCTAGACTCGCCGCGACGCCATGTATTACTGGGTCGAAGTGTTGGCCCTTGTAATGTGGAATGTGGCCATGAAGTATATACGATAGTAATAGAGCGGACGGGCCATTGCCTGCGGGTGCGATTGTCAGACTGGAGGTTCCTGGTGTTCACACCGTACACCTACCAACGATGACTGTATCGACGAGCCTAGGGAGGCCGAGAACGGGCACGTCTAGTGCGGCTGCCATTGAAGACCTGATCCACGCGCTGCTGAGATCGTGAGGAACTCATTCTTGACCAGGCGCAAACAAAATGCGGTCATGACGATTTCTAAACTTCTTCATCCCTCCTTCTTGGGGTTCTTCCCGTCGCCAAGCGTATGTCGTGCTCGTCCCAAATAGGCAATAATTACCGTCGTTACATACTTGCATCTCAGGTACCAGGTATATACCAGCACTTCACCTTCTCTATGTAGACCGACCCCTTTGCAGGAGGGAGACAGGAATCGAATAGTTTACTCAAGCCGGCTAACAAGCGGTCAAGCCAGTCCAAACTATTGGAGACCGATAAGGGTTCCCCAAAACTGGCATTGTCCCACCTGCTAACTGGACTGATGCACCAACTGTTGAAGGGTTATGCGCTATCGTTGGCTTCACAGTTGCACAGCTGTTGAGACATCACTGTGTTCTTCGGTCTGAAACAAACACTTGGGTTTGGTTGTTTGTGTACACTTAGAGCCATTTGCTGATGAAAACCCCCAATGAAACGCCTGGCTTGATGGCTCCCATGAGAAAGGCCAGAGATGACTGCTGGTGCCGTGTCTGATCACCATACGTTTGTGGGATATGCCTTCGTAGTAACAGGCCATCAAAATTCCGCTATCGTGTTGCCTCTTCGCTTGCCCCTCATGTCGTACTTGCCCTGTACCGGGGGATGTCAGCGCCTGGTCCACGACAGTTCTGTATCAACTGAAAGAACATTCAATGTTCGCTAATTTCGACTAGCCTCCGGTGACCGAGGAGCTCAAGTCCGTCTCTCAAACTCAACATTCACTGATGCCGTGTTTTCCTGGAGTTGTAGATTGGGTATTCGAAGGCAAATCTCTGAGGCTCAAGAACCGGTTCGCACTCACATCTGTAGTATACGCCAAGTATCCGAACATACCGGGTACCAGTACGACATATGCGAAGGTTATCCAGGCGGTCCGTCCAGTCCAGCGGAAGTACTTCGCTCGGTTGGTATCCAAGTCTGTGCACGTGTGTCAACGAGGGTACGGTAGGTCGTGGGTACCTCGCCTGGTTGACGGTGGGGATGGGAGAGCGTACTGGCGTATCTGACCAACGCTGGATCCATCGCGAGAGCTGTGAAGAACATTGAGTCAGTACATCGTTGTCGTAGTGGAAGGGACAGAACATGGCCAGGTGGAACATACAGTTGTTATGGCCCGCCATGACGAATGATCTGGAGCCGACCGGAGAGCTGTTTGCGGGTTTGGTTCGGGGTGGTACTGGCGTCGCGGAGGGATTGACGTCTGGATATCGCTCTAATCCGGGCGCACGTGACTTTCTACGATGTCAAGCCGAACACAACCTTCTCCAGAGATAAACAAACATCACAGTAACGACAAACTTGATCATATACGGAGGGTTTTGAGCTGTCTAAGTACATGTACATGCCACGTGGTTTGTCAGTGGTGATTTCTGCAGCGGAGAAACGCTACCATTGCGCGAGAGGATACGCGCTACGAAGCTGTACCCGGTAGCGTTCGTTGATACAGTGACTTCCACGATTCTTCCGTGCGGATTCACTTGGCGATTGAAGCTCACCACAGCCCCCACCAAAGCCACTGATAGTGTCGCCGACGTCGAAGATACACAAAGAACGTAGTCACACACATCTTGCTCATTAGTTGATAATTCTTCACTGTAATATACGTCTTCACGTCATGTCAGAAGCAGCCACCTCCGAACAAGCCAAGGTGACACTCTACTGGTACGTGCACTTCATCATGTCTATACATTTTGCAAGTATCATGCGTGCATAGTCCAGTATAGTCCTAGAGGGTCTGGAATTGTCCAGCTTTTACTCGACAAGATGACTACGTTCGAAGACGCTCTTGGTGCACAGCTCTTGGTGCACAGCTCTTGACATCTACTTACACAGGCTCGAGAAGTCCCGGTCACAGCGAATTCTCTGGCTCCTTGAGGAGTGCAAAGTCGAGTATGACCTCAAGATCTACAAGCGCGGTGAAGACATGCTGGCACCCAAGGAACTGAAGGAAATCCATCCTCTGGGGAAATCTCCAGTCATTGGCGTCCAAGCTCCAGGCGCAGAGAAGCCATTGATCCTTGCAGAATCGGGCGCGATAGTGGAGTACCTCACAGAATACTTCGGCAAACATCTGATCCCTTCGAGGTACAGGGAGGGCAAGACCGGTCAGATCGGCGGTGAAAGCGAAGAATGGCTGAGGTACCGCTTCTTTATGCACTATGCTGAAGGCAGCTTGATGCTACTGATGGTCGTCACACTCATAATCAATAGTGAGTAGCCATGGACCTCCTCAGAGGCAATGACTACTAATGCGTCTGTAGACATCAGAAACTCACCCGTTCCGTTTTTCATTAAGCCGATCACTCGAGGCATAGCCGGCAAGGTCGACGACCTGTTTCTCAAGCCTAACTTCAAGACTCACTTTGAGTTTCTTGAAGAACAGATCGCCACCTCTCCTGGAGGTGGCGAGTACCTTTGCGGGAAAGAACTCACGGGAGCTGATATCCTGATGAGTTTCCCTCTCGTTGCCGCACAAGGCCGTTCAGGTCTTACAGCCGACCACTACCCGAAACTGTGCTCGTACATCTTCCGCATTCAAGAGGAAGAGGGGTACAAAAGCTCTATCCGTAAAATCGAGGAGATGACTGGAGAGGAGTTCAGTCCTAGTCTTTGAGTAATGGGGTTCACCTCGACAATCCATAGTTGGATAGCCTTCTGTTGGGCGCGCTCCCTTCTCCTTATATGCTAATGCGTATTCAGTACATTCAAACCCCAATTCAGACTGTCCGTGGGACGGCTATTCTCTTGATGCGAAAGCGCTGGTGCTACTATGCTGTGAACCGATGTATGTTGTCATGTCTTGTGGTCGCTGTGTTCTCCTGTCTCCCTTGGCGAGCCACCAGTGAGGTACTGAGTACCCCTGGCGCGGTTGATACATCTATGTTCACAATGCTGCGAAAAATCCTCCCCAAAAAGCTGGTAACGATGGAGAGTCTGCGCGTCGTACAGCAACAAAAGACTTGTGTATCAATGCGATCGAGGCAACTGAAGCCGTAGATGATTTGGGATCTCGACAGCATTGTATGGAGGTGTCGACTGCGCTCAAGACGTTCGTACCTGAACGAGCGCAGTACCTGTCGAGATCCAGAGTGTATTATATCACGAGGGCAAACTCGCTGTCAACTCAGTAGCATTCTGAGGCAGGACGTAGAACGCAGAACGTGATGTACATGGGCGTCTCACTGTGTCCCACCCCCTGACCCCCCTCGTGCCCCTGTAGTGATGTATACCTTAGTGGTCCCAATCCGAGAGGGCTTCTTCGAAGCTCTTCTTCCGTCTGTCTCTAGTCCCCGCAGGAACCAAATAACAACTTACTGAGTAGAAACTAAACTGGTTCTTGGAACAGTACTCTTGGTTCGCAGCGGCCCACACAAGACTTCCATTCTCGTGGTCTTGGGTTCTTCTTTCAGTGATCGTCGCCACGGAAATATGGCCTTCACGACTCCACGAGCAGCCACTGTACCTTCGGGTCGAAGAGTCAATATCACCGCACAGAGGGGTTTACCTGTCCGCAAGCTTCAGCCGTCTTGTTTAAGGCGCGACGACTTCACCGGTCGTAGAAATGGATTGGAAATCGAAACCCAGTTCAAAGCTTCGGCACACGGAGGCGCTTCCGCGAGTTCCTTCGTCAAGAACCACTGACAAATCGGAGAGATCAACATCGTTGTGGACGTCTTGCTCCGTTGCGACACCAATTCCCAAGGCAGAGTCGTGACCAATCTATCGTCGTGGAATACAGCAATCGTTGCTAAAGCCGGTATCCTATCGAGATTGCCGTCCAAGGCGCTGACCAAATCACAAGGGAAGCTTTGTCGCGTGGTGGAAAAGCTTCGAGAAACAACGACAGTCCTAACAATGAGCAATCACTGGGGGCAAATTTGGAACCACATATGTCTAGTGCCGCCCCTCAGCTGTCGGTAGGATCTTCTGAAAATGAATATGAAGAGAATCGTAGCCATGCCGCCGAAGTTGAGGTTGGCCACGTCCATTGGACTGAAGACGACAGTGAATCCACAAGCGATATTGAACATCGACTCGCAGCCTCCGCAAAGATGCAGTACATACCAGGGGGGCCTTTGCTTCAAGATTGGGATTCCCTTGATCTCGGAGAGTTGTCAACTGTCTTTGAGCCGCAAGGCGAGCTGGTTGAAGAGTTGCAAAATCAAGTTCCTCGGAGACACGACTTCGATATACCAGGCCCTGTACAACTGGGAGACGACATGAACCACTACCACCAAAACACCTTAGATGCCAGTCTACTTAGTACTAGCACGTCTGTCGCAACCGGGATGCTCAGGCCAAATCCATTGCAACCCGAACCCGAGAATCATGCAGGAAGCAAAAGGAGATTCGACCACGAATCGCCATCCGTCACACTAGCAGCACAAACGTCCATCGGGGAGCAACGAGAGCCACCGAATAAGCGGCAGTCTAAGTCTGCATCATCATCGATCGCCTCTGTCGCGTCCTCGAATCCGCATCCATCTCCTAGGTACTATCCAGCTGCAGCTATGTCTGGTCGCTCCAAGGCCCCAAGATCAAAGGACATTATTGGAAACCCACCAGCCAGCAGTTCCTCTCGCCGCAACGTCAACAGATCTGCCGCCGAGACTCCCCTTGTAGAACGACCTCGAACAGTGCATACAGATTCCAGCAGTATCGACATGGTACTACCAGCGGGGAAAGTGTTCCCAATCCAGATAGGCTCCGAGCTCTTTCGGTTGTCAGGGGCCTCAATCTCATCTGATGGTAAGCCTCTTTCCTTGTCTTTCTAGAAAGCGTGGTGCGATATACAGTGACTGAGCTTTTTGGAGCTCCCTCCTACTTTTCGCAGTTTTTCGAGGAGCAACTCCGCAGGAACAACGGCGCAGGCGACATAAGAACACTCTACATTGATAGAGACCCTGTAACGTTTCGAGATATCTCTCTACATCTACAAGGTACCTTATCAAAGCAATTTCCGTTGATAACTTACAGTGTCACTGATTGTACCCAGGTTATCACATCGAGCCCCAAGATGGCCGTTCTTTCGTCAAGCTCTTCGCAGATGCTCAGTTCTACAGCCTCCCGCGCCTGTCCCAGCAGCTTTTAAACTCTAGCATCCACATCACTGTCGGTGACCGCGCCTTCCAAATTCCACGCTCACTCTTCTCATCGCCTGGCGACACTCCAAACTACTTTACGCTTGGCTTCGCAATATTCTTTTCCACACCATCCGAGGTCTTCCCAGGCCTCGACAGGCGTGGCCTGCTGCGTCCACCGTCCATCCTGCCACCAACGATACCAGGACGAAGTGCCGACACCTTCGCGGAGTTACTGCATGTGCTAAAAGGCTATCCGCTGCATATCCGAAACGAGGGCCACCGCGCTGAACTTCTGCGTGACGCACGCTACTTCCATCTCAAGGGACTCGAGCAAAAGCTTATACCATATCGTATCTCATACAACCTTGCTAGACAGCAGGAAGAGATTCTCCTTCCGCTAGAGTATGTATGCCAAACTGGCATCTCTATTCGAGAAGACTTTCTACCCGAAGTCCGAGACAGCTCTTCCAGCTCGTCGCCGGAATCACCGGACGAAGGCCCTACGGCTAATGCTGGATGGATTTGCTATCAGCGCCCTTTTATTGACGAAAAGTCATATCCCGTCATACTCGAGATAGGGGAAGAAAGCACTCGCATAGACTTCCGACAAACAGGTGATATCCGTGCGGATTTTTGCGGACAGATGAGGGCCAGATTCACTAGTCTACTGAAAGTAATAGCGGACAAAGCAAAACTTCCACTCACCCAACTATCGGGTTCGAACGCCGACTCAGTCAGGGTAAAACTGGGGCCAGAGGCGGACATTACGCTCGACGGAGTCAAGTACCTGCCTGGCGACGCACAAACCGAAACTGCTTGTCATATGGAGGGATCAGAGGAGGAGGGAGATCGAAGTATGCTACGTCGCTATAGTAAACGGAAGCGTGGAGCGGCCAACGATGGCAAGGGCGAGGAAAATGTGAGCAAAGCAAGTGAATGGATCATGCGCAAAGGCCACTGGAGATTACGTCTACAACCCGCTGTTGATGCTGCTGCTGCTGCTGCTTCATCGTCTGGCGGTAGCGGCATGGAAGTCGTACTTCATGCAGTGAAGCTGGAAGCATTTTCCTCTGAGCGGGCGAGGAATGCTCAAGCAGCGTTCCTTTGTTAGACGAAGAGTTGCCAAACGTCACGCATGTATCTGTCCTGCACAACGTCGGCATGGCAAGATTATCCTATCCGCACGTTACTCCGGTGCGTCGTTGCACACGAGTCTGCCGAAATTCGAAACAAGATACTGAGGTCGGCAGATCAACTCTACGTCAGAAAGTTCTGGGTACATTCCGTTTGCTTTGAAATCCAAGTGCAGGATGACTGGTACGTGTTCAAGAGGCAGAATCCAGCGTTCCAGTCTAGGAAAGTCGACCGAGATCGACATGCGGTTCTTCTCCTTGCGGCTCCCACAATCCCTCCCCGGACCCCACATCCTTGGTAAGTCTTATCGTGCTTATGGTACGAAGGACTCCATTGACGTGTTTGAGTTCGTGTCCTTCATGTAGAAAAGAGGCGACTCGCCTTTTCATGCTCTCAGTTCTCTGCTTCTCTATCAATTACCCTACTCTCGTGATGAGCAAGATTCTAAACATCGCGAAGAAGACAGTTCATCCACCA
>NAJN01000937.1:0-15386 GCA_005059845.1 Cryomyces minteri | reverse complement strand
AGTACCGCCTACTTTGCGTGCAACCGAAGCCTTACGCTTCCGAAGACTATAACACAGCGCCATCTTTGCAGCTCCGATCTGCTATGGTGCTGGCTCTCTATACAATGGTCTCCAGCTCCCTTGCGTATCCCAGTGTGTTCTCAATGACCGTCCCGCTAGTGACCAGAATATCCTTCTCGCCTAGCATCATCTCCTGCTCCTGTTGGGGGAAGTAGATACGACCATCCCGTGCGCTCCATCCTCTGCTTTGCGCAAACTTGAGGACGCTGCCTTCGCTGTCCAGGAAGAGGAGGTTCTTCGCGTTCGCTATCGGGAGGGATGGATAGGCTCGTTCGGAGCACGATGCGATCTCGCTGCGAATAGTGTGAATGAGCACCTGGTAAGACAGCGTTAGCTAGTTTGAATGCGTATTACAGAGAGCCTTGCGCTCGTGAACGAAGCCGGCAGCTAATGTGCCATTAGACTGAGTGAATCGGGTGGGACGTACCTCGGAGAACACTCCAAATTCCTCGCTGGGTACCCGCTCTCCCTTCGTCTCGCCCCAAACTCGATCGTAGCTTCCCTCCATCAACGCCTGTTCCAATCTGATAGGGTATTGAATGAAAGCATCCTTCTCCAACCTCTTCTTGCCCTCTGCGACCTCTAATCCCTCTAGTAATGTGTGAAACCCGGCGTAATCTCCCTGACTCAACAGCAACAGCAGATACAGGCCCGTGATCTTGCTGGCATTGCCGCCTTCTCTCGGTAATCTGTCCTCAGGTAAGGAGTAGAATAGCTGCAGTTGTTGGAAGTAGCGTGTGAAGCTCTCGGGATCTTGAAGGCGGATGGAGATTAGGGCGCCTAGTTCCAGAACCTCGCGGGCGCGGACGAGGTGCGTTTGAGATGATTCAGATGTCGGCACAAGAGCGTTTATCTGGAGAAGAGCAAGCTTGGCGCGGGATAGGAGTTGCTTCGAGGAGGAGTAGTTGTGTGATGAGAGGGAGTGGTGAAGCTGTTGCAGGAGGCTGCTCAGCTCCTTCTCGGCCATGATCGTGTGAGGCTGGTCACGGTTAGGATAGCTTGAGGTTGTTGTGAGCTGTGCAAATATTGCTTGGGCGTGAAGACGTCAAACACTGATGTTTTGTGAGCTGTTGTTGATAAGGCCTTGCACTTTTAGAGCGTATTGATCGTTGGTCGTGACGACCTCCGAACATCGCCGCGGCTAGAGCCGCACTTCACCCATGCGCCTTGCACAAAATCTCTACACTGAGAATCAAAACACCATACGCAGTACTGACATCGAAGACCTAATCTGTGTTAAGCGGCTCGAACATATGTCTGCAGTGTCAATCCTGTGGACTTCGCTCTGAATCACCCTCGTACTAGTAACTCTGTAGGCTTCTCCTGCCGTGTCCTCTAAGAATCAAGAGCCACTACAGACATCACCCCAATGATGTACCCCATGGCTGGCAGTAATGACAAAGACGCCTGAACACAACACTTTCCTACAGGTCTTCCGCTAGGACTCTGTGTTAGTGATTTTTGGTTTGCAGCTTGTATCCAAGGCCTGAGGTAGCTGACGGAAAATTCAAGTAGTAAACCGAAAATGCGGATGGTCGTCGCCCAGATTGTCAACATTCGCGATATCCTCTAGCCTACCATCTCTTTCACCACGATCTCTCTTCTTGTTCTCCGCACGGACGCCAAAGAACAGGATCGTACATGCGGCGGCGCAAGCCCACATCAGTCCTAGACTCACGCCGTAGCCGGTGGGGTACTTCGGCGCCTGCTTCGTGATGAAGACATTCGAAGCAATAATGCCCCCTATGTTGCCAAACCCGATCTGACAGGCTGAAGCGATGGAGCGCTTATAGTGTCCGGACATGTTATTGGACAGCCAGGCAATCGTAACGGGCTGCGTCATATAGCCCCCGGAACTTGGTGAATGTTAGTGGTGGCCTTTGTGAGATGATGAACAGGAGGCTCGTTATACACGTACGTCACGAGGAAGATAGCGAAATATTTGACCCCAACAGTGACTCTATCTTGGCAAAGAAGAAGGATGTAGCCTATACTAGCAATCACGACACCGGCGATAGTGAACGCGTATCGATGGCGGAGACGATCTGTAGCGAAGGCAACGGCAATAGCACAGGCAGTTGCAACGATAACTGGGGGTTTTCTTCTTAGTTCGTGTTGGAGAGAATCGACGCTTAGCACTTACAAATAGGAATGCTGCGGACTTGTGCTGCCGCACTGGTATAGCCTAATTCCTTGATGATTGTAGGAATGAAGAACTTCATCTCCCGTTAACATCGATCATAACGCTTACACAGCGGCAAGCTTACCGAGGTAGCATAGCCTGTATTAACAACGCCAAGGTACGCGATTATACTCCAGAGCGGATTAGCTTTGATGAACCGCGGATATGGATGTTTTGAGACTCACCCAACATAAATCTTCCAATCCTTTGCCACTCTCTTAGCAGCAGGACCATCAAGTCTGTTCATTGTGGCTTCTCCACTGTCTCGAGACAGCCTGGCGACCAGCAGCGCTCGTTCTTCCTCGTTAAGGAACTTGGCAGTCTCCGGCCAATCGGGGACGAACCACTTCGATGCTATACCAATGACAATCGTTGCGAGACCTTCGATGATGAAGATCCTACTTTCGGTCAGCTCGGTAGGCTCTATAACAGCCATGCGACTTGCCACCGCCACCCATTGTAGCCACCGATGCCTGCCATCTTTGCTAAGGCGTATGCCAGCAGCTTGAGGTAGTTAGCGCTGGTTTCATCTGCTGGACGGAAGACCACTTACTCCACCAAAGGCGCCAGCGAGAATGCTTGCACAGAAAAACAAAGACAATCTCCGCTGAAGCTCCATCCTCTGATAATACATGCTGATTATGTACACGCAACCTGCGCACGTGGCTTTAGCACCGTCCCCAGATGGAAAGAACTCTCAAAACACGTACCAGGGAAAAGGCCCTACAATATCGGACGTCAGTACGAACAAGGTAGTGCTTCAATCGGGGTACTTACTGCTTCGAATAATCCTACCAAGAAGCGGCACGCAACGAGACCACCGAAATTCTTTACAAGGCCCTGACCAACTGTAGCAATGCCTACAGCAAATGTCAACGCTACTCCGGCTTTCGGTTTGGCTGAGAGAGTCGCTCACCCCATAGGGTCATAATGAGACTGAGCCATGTTGACGGAGCGACTTTCTTTATGATGATGTTGGACGGCACCTCGAAGAGGATGTACGGGACGAAGAAGATAAAAAGGGCAATGTTGTAGTCTTGACCCTTCATGTGCAGATCTTCCACAAGCCCTTGGATTTTCGCATTTCCTATAGAAGACCCCGATCAGCGGAACGTCCCAACTTGAACTCATCTCTAGGAAGCATACCTATGTTTGTTCGATCCAGGAAGGCCAACAGGAAGAGAAGAAACAGAGATGGCACGACTCGTAGATCCACTTTCCGTAGGAGCTTCTCTTCGGCGGCTATATCAATAACTACTTGTTGGGAGCTACTGCTCTTGTCATCAAACATAACATCATTCACACGAGACGAATCGAGCTTCTCGTCGGAGAACGTAGCCATGACGGGAACAATAATTTGCGTCAAGGAGTATGGAGAACGAGTGCAGCGCCGTGCGGACTAGAAGTCTTTTAACATTGGAAACTCGAGCGTCTCACCTGGATACCCTACAGAGAAGATGATAGACCGGCGGAATTAGATCCGGAGTGCAGCAGCAAACATCCCATACAGAAGTGCCGCCAAATGGCACCAACCCCAGACTTTCACAAGCTCTTCCCCAGCTACCTTGCCGTTACCCCACAACTGTAAGCCACGAACGCAACCGGCGCAGAGAGCGGCAGTTCCATGGTGTCAATGTCTTTCACCTCGTGATTCGTGAGGCGGACGTTATTCTGGCTGCTAGATGTGCAGGAGCACAGGCTTTGATCGTGTTCTGCGCTTCACCCGTATTGGCAGACAGGTGCTCCTTCTGCGCTGTACGCCCGCTTTGCTGCATTCCCCAAGCAGAGAACGGTGATCCATCTCCGCTCAAGGTCCGCTCTGTCTCACGGCTTTGGTCAGACAAGAGGTTGGGGCAAGGGACGGAATGGTGATGACTAAGGACCACTGACAGGGTTTATGCACTAAGGTACCCTCTCTGCGGCCACGCTTTGGCGATTTGCAGCACTGTTACGGTATCGACTTTTAAATTCGTTGCAAAATGACTCTTCCTCAGATGTATGTATGTGCCAGTCGCTCGAGTGTGTTGAACCCAGGCCTTTGGTGACGCTCCTGGGCCCCTCATGCAGCAATACGCTGGCGATGTCCACCAGATACCATGTTGTGAGCCAAAGCGAAGAACCTGGCAATGAAGGTGTCGAACTCGACGAAAACACCCAATGGTCTGAGCCCGAACGGGAAACCCCATCTGAGTTCCCCTGTCGAAAACCGACGGTGGGTGAAGCTGGACTTTCAACTACATAGCGTCTGTTCTGCTACACAACACACAGAGCTGATAGAGGATTCGCAGTAGGTGCTGTGGCTTCTTGCATTCTTCCTGATAAACAGTCTGGCCTTTGGACTCACCGCAGTGCCCCGAATCAACCTCGTTGTCTCTCTGGTATGTAGAGAGACGCTAGACTCGGAGACCGCTCTGGGTGTCGTCGTAGGTGGCTATAACCCGCAATGTGCGGTGAACGAGATCAACGCCAAAACTGCCATCATAGCCTCTCATGGGAACATCATTGTAGGCGTACTTGCCGCTGTGACGAGTACGCTTCTGAGTAAGATAAGCGATCGAGCGGGACGAATCAAGATAATCTCCTGCAATATTGTTGGTTTGATCCTTGCGGAGAGCGTCTTAGTATGCATTGCGTACTTTACACTCAGTTACAGATGGCTATACTTGGCCTACAGCTTGGATGGTATAAGGTCAGTCTGAAAAGCCAAAGGCTTGTACAGTCTCCTTGCTGATCGACCTCTGCAGTGGGTCCTTCGCTCTCGTGATGGCGATGGCCTCTGCGTATGTCAGCGACTGCACATCAGAAAAACAGCGAGCTGTACAGATCGGTTCGTGACTCTGTAGATTCGTGAGATCTGTCATTGCTGAGGGTACTGCAGGCAGAATACATGGCGCCATGTTCATCGGGATCAGCGTTGGTCCACTGCTTTCTAGCTGGCTCAGTACAGTAGGAGGCCGAAGAGGTTCTCTGCTGGTCTTTTACATGTGTCTGGTAAGATTACGTTGCACGAGTTTCCCAGTAGTGTCACTGACTCTTACGTGCCAGACTATGCGAACAATATCACTAGCGTACCTTCGCCTCGTACCAGAAAGTCTGCCACGGGAGACTCTGTCCTTTCGTCAACTAGTGGGCACGTTCTTGCGAACGAAGCCGGTAGAGCGGCCGACAACAACGCTGCTTTCCGAGCACTGCAAGCGAATGAGTCCATTCAGTTGGATCGATAGACTTGTACCTCTGGCATACCCGAACAGTATCTCACTACGCTCGAACGTTATCTTACTTTTGGCCATCAACATCGTCGTATATGGAGGGGTGCTCGGCTCAATGGACGTGCTAATACTTTATCCACAGGTAAGGATGCTATTGCAACGAATGATGCTGCGCATCTAGCATACTGACCATCTTCAGATGCTATACAAATGGGGAAACGTCGAGAACAATTTGTTCATGTCGCTCGTGAACGCCTTCCGAGCAGCCGTATCCACATTAGCACTCCCTGTCATGGTAAAGACGTTTCGCAACGATGTGCACTCTACTACGTCCTACCCCGAATATACTAGGACGCCTGTGGGTGCTCAACCGCTTGACCGAGCTCTCATTCGCACCGCTGTTCTCTTAGAGTTGGCCGGATACGTAGGCTACGCCGTCGCACCTAACGGCATCGTCTTCACACTTTGTGGGGCCTTGGCGGCGTTTGGTGGTATCGGACTTGCCACAACCGAGGCTGCATTGACAAAACATATCAACTCAGAACGCATCGGTGAACTGATGGGCGGACTCGGCTTTCTCCAGGCATTGATGAGGATCGTGGCTCCAACTGTGGTCAACCTGGTTTACGCGGCGACCGTCGAAGTTATGCCTCAGATCGCTTTTCTAGGAATTGCGATGCTCCTTGGGTTCGGCGCCTTGTTAACGCTGTTCTTGAAAGTGTCGGTGTAGCCTTTGTAGCAGGTTTGCGACAGAAGTCAAGAGTGAATGTGAAGGAACTCAAAGGAGAAGGGACCGATCAGAACGTCAATGGTAGTTCGCAGAAAGACAACATCGGCCAATCTCTCTCCGAGATGATCCCCATTCTATGCAGAGAAAGAGCCAGGAAAGCAGCAGAAGAAGAAAAGCAGCATGACAAAAAGACCTCCTGTGCGGCAGGTTTGCGTTCCTCTCGCAAGAGCAGACCGTCCGGCCAATGCCGAGTTGGGTTAATTCTGGAGGGATATACATGGAGAAAGGGGTGGTCCTTCCGTCGGTCTACCTGGCGCAGTGGTCAAAGGGTTGGACTCCGACATACCCTTGTTGCACCAGTACGGGTAGAACTGATGAGCATTCCAATGATCCAAGTCATTGAAGGGGTCGAGCCCTGACGCTCAATACCCAAAACCAGCCCATATGGGCGAGATTCATAGGGTGACAGCCCGACCACCGGTTCGAGGTCGCTGGGAGCCTGGACTTTTGCGCTCTATTGTCTCTTTTCTTTGCTCCTCTATTGAAGATTCAAATCGGCAATCACATGTTTTCTCTCACGCAGCAACTTCTCGCGATATTGCGCCTTTGGCCTCTCGCAACTTGTGCACGAGCATCAACAGGGGGAAAAGTCCGGGTTTTAGCATGGTCCGAGTTTGTACGAAAGTCAATGTTCGTCCCTTCTATTGCGCAACAGCCTCTATGTATGCCTTCACATGAAGCTCCACGGGATTGAACTTTGGGCGTTGTCGAAACAAATGCAAGAGCGGAAGGAATAGCCTCCGCCCAGCATGCCTGCTACTCTCATTAGAATCCCCGTTCTCCAGATCGTCTATGCTCGCTCCCACTGCAGCGCCAGTCCAGGATCGCAATTCTTCCCAGGTCACCCACTCCCATCGCTCGCATTTATCGGGCTCCAAGTTCTGCCGCACAAGCTTTATGTGAACAAAGGAGTCAACAGCATCGCGGTTTGGAAACTCCTACCTGAGGCTGCATACTGGACTCTTCAATCTTGCATCCCATGAAGATCGTGACGTAGTGCTTGCCCTCGGCCTCCATCAAATCATTCGTAGCAGTCAGGAAGCGGATGTCACTGACGGTGAGGCCGGTCTCTTCAAGCACCTCCCGTGCTGCGCAGATCTCGAAGGGTTCGCCAAAGTCCAGATGTCCTCCGGGAAGTGCCCAAGTACCTGATGAGACATTGAGTGCGCTTTCGGAGTGGATGCATGGACGCGTTGCTTCGAGCCCTAACCTGCGCCGTGACTGCCTTTCCTTAGGCCCATAATAAACCGTCCTTCATCGTTTAACACAAACACGCCTACACCGACTCTGGGATGCATTAGGTTGAGGAGCAGACGTTCGCGGTCAATAATCACTCAGAGTGAAGACTGCAGGTATGTCAAACGAGGAAAGACGCTTCTTTCGGCCTGTTAGTGACGATCACATGCGCCACATACGGAGTCGATTTTGCAAGGCTGAAGGGAAGGATGGCTAAGGTCGTTGCGAATACTTTCAGTGGCAGGGTCAAGGCTACATGAAATATTGCGCACTACTGTACCTATGCAGCTGCCCGTTGAGCGGTCGGCATCCCCTCGCTTGTACATGTATTCAAGCTGTTTTCTGTCACTACTGCAGGGCGTATCATCGTACTCGGACTCGTATCAGTTCCGATGGAATTGGTAGTCTTGTCAGCATCTTGGAAGCTCTGTAAGTCTGCGACGCGATTCCAAATAGTATTAATAGTCCTATGCCGTGCTATCAGTGGGTCTATACGATCTGTGCGACCTGTACCAACAACCGCGAACAGAAAACACACGGCGATAAAGTGATAAAGTAAACATCAAGGTCAAGTTGACTAGCGACGTCAAAACGCGCGACCTCTACTGCACCCGGGGAACGGACGTAACTTACCTTACCTGTCCGTCTACAGGCACAATTCGAGAAAGCCTGGCCCTGCAGCGAACTCCCATCGTTCCTTGACGATTCTCGAGTTCCACGGCAGCCGCTACAGTGGGAGCCCGGTCGGCCATGCAGGGCTAGTCGAGTACTGTAATGATCGCCTCGGACCGCAAGCCACCATCCTAACAGGCCCAGGGGCCGACGAACCTCCTTAAGCTTCCATTGCGCTCTTGAATCTCTCTTCCCCTATGTCCATCTGCATTAGTCCACCGACCAGCCGTGCTTGTTTCTTAAACGCGCATCTCCCTGCGATCTGTAGTTCCTTCCGCTGCATGGCTGGTCGTAGCTACCTGCCTAGCCGTCCATAGTCATCCTTACTTCCACCACCGTTAACGTCATTCACCTTCAGGATTACCAGGCAAACTAGGACACTCCTCTCTCGTTGTTCCTCAATTGAGTGCACAGTCGCATCGCATCTTGGATCAACCGTCTTTGGATTTTGGATTCTGGATTCGTCGAACAGCGATAGCGCAGCCATGGATGAAGCGCACAGGATATCGATCACAGTCTGCGGTGATGGTGGATGCGGTACGACTCGGATAACACTTGTCTCACCGGTACCGGTTTGGCTGATTGAGGATGTACTTACAACAGGAAAGTCATCAATCACGTTGCGTCTGGTGCGTAGTCAATGGACACACGAGTAAGTGTACACGCTCAAGCCAGGGGGCCAAGTTTCTTCTGACAGACTCCTGGCAGATACGATCCAACAATAGGTGTGCAAACATAGTTCCATGAGAGATGAGTCTGGTGATTGACCATTCCTCTCAGAGGACTCGTATTCCGTCACGCGCATTGTAGACGGCTCGACCTATCACTTAGCTCTTACCGACACCGCCGGGCAAGAAGAATACCGCAGCCTCTGGGCGACCTCCAATTTGCGCTCAGACGCTTTCTTTCTCGTCTACGACATCACCAACGCTTCTTCGCTTGAAACATTGGACTACTTCATGAGCATGATCGATATTGAGAGGGAAAGCAGGATAGACAAGGGCGAAGTAATGCCAGTGTGCATTGTTGCGGGCAACAAATGCGACTTGCAGGACGCACGGCAGGTAAAGAGCCAGCAGGGACTGGAGTGGGCAAGAGGAAGGAGGTGCGGGTTCATGGAGACGAGCGCGAGGGAGATGGTCAACATCGAGGAGACGTTTGCGTGTACGTTTGATCCCATCTGCACGCCTGCGAATGCGGAAGCCGAGCGCATCAAAGCACTACATCTCTCGGCCCGAGAGCTAACACTAAGACTCTGTAGTACTCGTCAGGCGAGTTGTTGAGGCACGGAAGCTTCAAGCGTCCGGCGGCATACCACCGGAAGCACCAAGTACGCAGACGCTAAGTCCATCGACCCAAAACGAGAAGCAGGCAGTACAGTCCAGCACAGGCGTGGACAGCAGACCCAGACCCAGACCCAGTGGCGCCCAAGCAAAGAAGGGCTTTTGGGCGAGTCTGAAGTGTTGGTAGCAATGTGCGCATATGTCTTCGGTCGGTTCTTTTGGGGTTTCTTGCGTTATGATATCCTGTACAGAGTATACCCCTAGCGTGTTTTGGATCTGTTCGGGCTCTCTGGACATACAGAGGGACAGTTGCCTGGACGGGTCGCAGGGAAGTGAGAAGTCACCGGACTACCTTTGTGGGACGGGGGTTTGTATACATACAATTGCAACATCGTTGATACTGGAGCGAGCAAGCCTGGAGGCGGTGGTATGTCTTGCAACGTGCTTGCAAACGCACCCATGTGTTGCATGTGTTGATCCTTGGCATGGCATTTGGATGTCCCGCGTTGGCACATCGGATTCTCTGCAGAGCCCCATGCGATTCTGGAAATTTAAGGTTGTCCGAGCTGTCGGAACCGTGGTGCATCTGACGCGGCAGCTTCTCTCGAGTCGTATTACGAAACACGACGAGCCCCAGCCCTCCAGTCGTCCGATTCCTGACATTGCGCCGTCTGTTCGCTCTCTCTGCCTGTTCAGCCGTCGAGTCCGGCTGTCTGCTGGAGCAACATCGTGCATGCTCTAATCTGCTTTTCGCCCTAGCCTGGGAAGTTGGCTTGCGACACTGCCGAACTGCGCTACGACTTCCGGGCGACGTGCTCACTGGCACTTGCCTGCAGTACCTCACCTTTCGTGCCCGGACGATCGGTTCACTGCGCATCTGGGCGCGTCCTGTCTACGCCTGCATCTGCCACATTGCGACTCCTCGCGGTTCCGCTCATCGCTCTCAACCCTGTCATCGCTCCTCCCGCAGGCCGAAACTGCTTCCTTCTCCGGCCAAAGAACCTCGGAGTTGCCAGGCGTCGGACGGCACTCCTACTCCGCTGCTGTACACACCCGCCAAGATTGGAGGCTCTGGAAGAGTTAGCGGGCTGCAATACAATCTTCAAGATACCATCGCATGCCCATCAGAACACAGCACCGACAGCAGGATCATGACGACAGCTTCACTCAGGCGACGTCTGGATCAACCTTAGCTAAACCGTTGGGGTTTCCTTGATACCAGAATCACCAACGCCTCTCAACCAGAGTCTGAGCCAGCGTCCTCGTGAAGATGAATGGCTATGGCCACTATGGTGGGCAGTTCAGTGCAGAGGATCTGCAGCAAATGGATCAATCAGGGGGTGGAAACAATACGATGATGATGGCACCGGGCCCCATGAGTCCAAGCGGCGTGATGGGAGGGCAATCACTGGACGACATCGTAAATCAAAATCGCAAGGATGTGCGTCGACGGAGTTTTCCAAGTCAGTTCAGAGGTAGCCCTTCTGCTATGGACGTAGATATGAGGAGGTTCTCCGTGATGGAGTTTGGCGGAGCGTCCTCAGGTGGACCCTTGAACAGCTTTCAGTTCAACCCCTCAAACAATCTATCTCGGGAAAACATCATGCATCCAGGAGGAGCTTTACCGGGGCCAAGGAGAACCGACCACGCGAGACGACCCTCTGACGGAGAACTGGTACTAAACACACAATTCCAGAACCCGAGCTCTGTATTCACCTCAATGCAAGCGTCTGGATCGGCTTATCAGTCTCCCATGAACCGTTACGGGTCGCTCGATATGAGCATGAACAGCCCGTACAATACTTCCAGCATGCCAATGCATATGGATTTCTCCGACTCAAACATGGCTACCATGATGGGCGATGTCTCATCTCCGATGCACATGTTCAGTCAATCTCAAGGCGCTTCTCCCATGATTCCATCGCCTCTACACCGCAATTTTACGTCTTCATTACGCGGCCCCTCGCAAGATCCCGGAGGCGGGAGTGTAGACCAGAAGGAGCAATTCAACCCAGTGGATGACCAAAGTGACACACCTAACGTGCAGAGTCTATCGCAGAGCCTGAGTCGACAGAATAGCCTGCGAGAGCAGAGCTTGCAGTCGTCAAGTTCTGGCCAGCAAGCATTGCAAAATCCAGATCGGTCTATACAAGACCAGCATATGGGATTCGAAACCCAGCCTCAGTATCCTGAGCCTGGGTCTCGCCAGGATCACCCAATGGATACGAGCGGCCATCAGACTCTCCAGTTACAGATGTCGCAAGGTACGTAGACGTCTTTTGTACTGCTCACTATGTTGGACTTAGTGCCAATAAAGTGACGCCACGCTAACGATACGTCTGTATTAGAAGGTATGCCTTCAATGGTAGCCAAGAGACCACCGTCCTTTGCGCAGGGACAATATACAAATCCTTACACTTCTACGGGCTTTGACATGCTCGGTGTTCTGGTGAGTGCAGTGGGGTCGCACGCCTTCTGAATTTCCTTGCGTACATTGCCTGTGTCGTACCTGTTGGCATCGGTGACTGGTACTCATGCAACACTAGATGCGCGTTGCGACACGGCCGAACCCAGAAATCAACATCGGCTCCGTCGACCTGTCTTGCGCCTTCGTCGTGTGTGATGCGGAGAAGGATGATTTTCCTATTGTTTACTGCTCGGACAATTTTGAGCGCCTCACCGGCTACAGCAGATACATGATACTTGGAAGGAATTGCCGCTTTCTGCAAGCGCCGGACGGCCGTGTCGAACCCGGTACGAAAAGAAAGTACGTTGACGACGAGTCAGTCTTGTATCTCAGGAACATGATCGTGCAGAGGAGAGAGGCACAGATCACACTAATCAACTACCGGAGAGGCGGACAGCCATTCATGAATCTACTTACCACCATTCCAATAACGTGGGACACAGATCAGGTAAAATACTACGTTGGATTCCAGGTTGACCTCGTCGAGCAACCTAACTCGGTAACAAATAAGAACCCTGGTGAGTAACTCGCCCATCGTCGACCCACCACTCAGGGTGGAGCTGACAATTTGGACTAGACGGATCGTACACGATCAACTATCAGCGTGGCATGACTATGCCTAGATACATCGCCAATACGCCTGAAAACAACTCACAACTAGAGATCGGTCAGACCATAGCGCGAGATGATGTGTCGACCGTGCTATCCACCATAGGGACTGGGGAGTCAGAGCTCTCAAAGAGAATATTTGACAAGATGCTACTTGAGAACACCGACGACGTCATTCATGTCCTGTCGCTGAAAGGCCTTTTCCTATACCTCTCTCCTTCTAGCACCAAGGTCCTTGAGTACGAAGCCGGAGAGCTTGTTGGCACTGCACTGTCATCCGTCTGTCACCCTAGTGACATTGTTCCAGTCACGAGAGAACTCAAGGATACTTCTACCGGAGCCACTGTCAACATCGTCTTCCGGATCAGACGGAAACACAGTGGTTATATGTGGTTCGAGGGCCACGGATCCCTCCACACGGAACAAGGTAAGGGCCGGAAATGCATCATCTTGGTCGGAAGGGAGAGACCTGTCTACACCTTGAGCAAGGGCGACATTCTTGCAAACGGTGGCATTGGTGACAACGAGCTATGGACCAAGATGTCGACGTCTGGCATGTTTCTGTACGTTTCATCAAATGTCAGATCGCTGTTGGATCGACAACCCGTCGACCTAGTTGGCTCGAGTATTCAGTCTCTCATGCGTCAAGAATCCAAAGCTGAGTTTGGTCGCATTATGGAAATGGCACGGACGGGCAAGAAAGCTTCTGTGAAGCATGAAATGTTCAACAAGCGGGGTCAAGTACTCCAGGCGTTCACCACTCTGTATCCGGGCGACGCCATTGAAGGCCAGAAACCAACATTCGTCGTTGCTCAAACGAGATTCCTCAAGTCATCTAGGGCCAGCGTATCTAGCCGTCTTCAACTGTACGGGAAGGGCGACCGCAGCTCCTCGGAATCCATGGCATCAAACGCGATACGGACGCCTCACGGTGCGCTGCAGAGCGCACAAGGAACACCTAAGTCCGACAGCCAGTACATCTCTTCAATAGGCGCGGCACAGACATACGCGGGGCAGAACGGACTGGCCATAGGCCACCAAGATCAGAGCCTCGCATCCGACGAGAACGTGTTCGACGAGCTCAAAACCACCCGCTCCACCTCGTGGCAGTTCGAGCTTCGCCAGATGGAGAAGCAAAACAGACTCCTTGCCGAAGAGGTGCAGGCGCTGTTGGCGAACAAAAAGAAGCGGAAGCGACGTAAGGGCCAAGGAGGCATGCAGAAGGATTGTGCAAATTGCCACACTCGTGTCACGCCGGAGTGGAGGAGAGGGCCCAGTGGACAGAGAGATCTGTGTAACAGCTGCGGCCTGAGGTGGGCGAAGCTGGTGAGCCACAAACACCGACTGGGCTCGCAGGGCACGTGCTACAACTCACCAATGCTGACCTTTGTACAGAACGGCCGCGCGTCCCCGCGCACATCGTCCCAGCAATCCGCCCACTCCGCCGCCAGCGACAAAGCCTCCGTCTCGCCGAGCCTCGGCGCTCCCAATGTCAATGCCGCCCCTCCGATCAAGGAAGACGAGCAGAAGCCATCGCCAAAGCAGCAGAACGCGGACAGTCATGCGGCAAAAGTGGCGCGCATGGAGGTCGAAGGCGGCATACCGCCGAAGATCGAGGAGGACGTGGAACCTGACTGAGGAGCCGAGGGACGAAAGCGTCACGTGTATGCCGCGAGTGACGAGCGCACGAGGAGTGGCCGAGCGTACAGCATGGGACCCGACATCGCGGCCGAAAATCTCACGCGACCGCCCACTACCTTGCGGTGGGCGGCCAGAAACAACGAGACTTTCGATCCGCTTCGAAGGGGAAAAAAAACAGAGACACGGGAGTTTTTGGTCGTTTAGCGTGCCGAGGAGGCGAGTGCAGCGATGCCCACACAGTACCGAAAACCTATACCCCCTGAATTGTACAGAGATGGGCTGGTGGGGACGTCTTTTTTGCGACTGTCTGGTTCGCTTGGCGCTGAACAAACCGTGTTGGGAGGCATCGTGTTGGTTCGTTTGTCTGCACGCATAGCCCTGCCGTCTTGTTCTGTAGAGAGAGAGAGAGAGAGAGAGAGAGAGAGAGAGAGTCTGGGCATAACGTAGTGCTTGACGTGTGACCGATCTTGAACTCGAAAATCTACAATGGAGAGGGAGAGGGCCACTGCGTTGCTGCGTGGTGAGCCGGACTTGCTGTGACTGGACGATAACACGTTCTGCTGTAATCCGCCCGCATGTACAGGAAAGACTGACTCGTAGACAACGTTTGTACAGACACCATGAATCAGAGGGCTTGCGGATTTCACGCATGGAGGTTACGGTTATCGATCCGGAGGGAAGAAAGAAAAGCATGCCTTCCGCTCTTGCATGTCTCGCTCAGCTGATCAGCCGCATCGTCATCTCGACCCTAGATTCGCAGCAGAAGTCAGCCGCGAGTCTCCTTCGCCAGCGGCGCTCAGAAAAGAAAAAAAGCCGCGACGGATCGGCGAGGCGACAAGCCAAGAACAGACAAGGAGGGAAGGGCTACTCACACCGCGAACGTCCCCGCACTGACCGGCATGGCCCTGAGCAGCGTCGGCGCCAACCCCTTCCAGAAGCCCCGGAACCCCTCCGCCGCCCACGTCTGCGCGAAACAATCCCTCATGCCGCCGTAGCGCTGCGCCGCCCCGAAGCCGTCGCTCTGCATCTTGCTCTTGACGACGTCGAACGGATAGCTCGCCAGCCACAGCGCCTCGCCCGCCAGCCCGCCGTACAGCGCGACCTTTGCCGTCGAGATGTCCTTGCGCGCGACGTTGTTCCGCGCCGCGTCCGCGTTCATCAGGTACTCGAACGTCAGGAACCACACGCCGTACGCCTGCGCCTCGCGCAGGATCGTGACGGCCTCGCCGCGGTAGAG
>NAJN01000936.1:0-15421 GCA_005059845.1 Cryomyces minteri | reverse complement strand
CTATCGATATGGTGACGATGGATACTACTATTGTCAGAATGGCCACAGAAGAGATGTATGTCCATGTAGCAGGCCACAACGCTCGAACTCCGTATCATTAACAATTCTCCAGACTGCCTTAGTCACCGCGGAGGATGAAGACACATTTGGCACCCAAGGGCGCAAAAGTAGAAAGAAGGCTGAGGACCGCGAGATCGTCGAGATCCGTAAGATCGACTGTTAGCCCTGTCATGATGTGTGCTAGCTGAACCCTCATATCAGGCTTCCAAGGTCGGCAGGCGTTCGAGCAATTTCTACTGTGTTATCAGCTCTTGCTGTGGAAGCAGTCGCATTGGCTGGTCAAGTCAAGAGGATTGCCTGCTGAGCTCGAGGTTAGTATGGCGATTCACAACATCAAAACGGGTTACGAAAAAGCTCGTCTTTACAAGGCCTCGATCCGAGGATTGTTGCATGTTTCTGTCCTCTTTAGAAAGTGTCTACAGACAATGTCTTTTGTATCTTGTACAAGTTGCTAACTAGACCTTTAGACTGTCATACGCGATCTATGGGCACTTCGCCTGCAGAAACTCATGGGCAGAGTCGAGAATGATTTTGACGCTGAGGTCGAGAGCCAGTCACAGCTTTACAGCTCTCAGACCGATACGGAATCAGAAGCAGACATCCCCATGCTTGGCAAGCGCCGCAAGATGAGCGTTGATTCAACTCCCAGCTTGATTGATACTCTAGGGCTATGCTATCTAGGCCTACTTTTACTACGACTGCCAGTGAATCTGGGCGACCTCCACCGCTGGGCCACAACGGGGGAGCTCACATATTACAGAGCTATGACCGTCATTCCACCTGCTATGCGACAACGACTTCCAAGCCACTATTTCTCAGTATTAGAGGCCAACGTAATATTGGAGCCGCAAAAGCTGCAGACTGCGGTGCTTGATCTGGTTATGGCATATGAAAGGGACTTTGGCATGACCGTACCTGCACTGAATCATCCGCTACTACTTTTTCGATACATCAAAGAGCTAGCTCTACCACTGAGCGTATACCCTGCTGCCACTCACCTCTCCAAGCTTGTCTCATATACGTTCACCTATCCAAACGGGCTCATGAGGAAGAGCAGACACCGCGACAACGACTTTCCTGAAGCGCAGCTTATGTCACTTCTCATCATTGCTGTCAAGCTACTGTACCCGTTCGACGGAGTGCGCCGTCATCCATCGAAGTCCACAGAAGGGGCCGCAC
The DNA here is from genome assembly GCA_005059845.1 of Cryomyces minteri. Classification (NCBI taxonomy): domain Eukaryota; kingdom Fungi; phylum Ascomycota; class Dothideomycetes; genus Cryomyces; species Cryomyces minteri. Next base: position 14,182 of record NAJN01000936.1, on the reverse strand, counting down.
TGGCGATTGACTGGGATGTCTGGATTCAGATCAGGTCCAGTACCAAGAAAGAAAATGAAACTCCAGGCAGACTTAGATTTGAAGAGGCTATGAAAGTAAACGACGAGGATGTCTTCTCTATGTCCAGCACACAACTGGATGACTACCTCGACTGGTACGAACGTACCTGGACGAACGAAGGTTGCCAGAGCCGAGGAAGCGACAAGGATTATCGGAGGGCGTTGTTCGAAGTCTTCCCTACTGCGTCGAACGATCCCCAACCTCCGGAGATTCCACTGATCGGTGAATCAGACACAGTTATAGCAAAGCTACGGGGGCTCAAATCGGTGCAAGGTAGTTTGGTGCCCAAAACGGCGGTGACAGAGGAGGAGGCAATTGGACAAGAGTCTACGGTCAAGCGACCCGGCAATCAGTATAAGCGTTATCGGAAGATGGAGGACATGCCACAGAGTGCTCGTGTTTTCTTCGAATCAGCTGCAGACATAGCAGGGCTTTCAGTAAAGTCACTAGCCCGAGCCGTCGATATCACTGAGCTCGGACTGCAGAGGTGGAGTAACGAGGAGAGGAAGAAGAGTTAGGTATCTAGCATGGCTCCATGAATAGATCAACGGCAGGTCTACTTCTCTAGCCATGATGACAGCCTCCTAGATTTATGGTTGAAAGCGGGAAAGACACTCAATGGTCGTCTTTTTATCTAGGTCACTGCAAGTCTCCTACCCACCCCAAACCAATTAGTGTTTCTCTCTCATGCAGTACATGATGTTGTTTCTGAACTTCTTCAGGCTCGACCAGAACAAGTGACGTTGGCTCGGCTAAAAGGTAGCTCCGGCATCCTCCATCAACGCACCCCGATTTCGACAACCTCAATCCCTCTGCTAGCGACGACGTCTTTGCTCACGACCAACGACAAACACCGCCAACAGTGAGTACAGCCCGGTGGTGCTTCTGTGCGCTGACTACTTGAGCGAGAACTTACTGATACTCTTGCAGTGCAGATGTAAGCCCGGCGAACCACTGCGACAGCCCTCTCTCCACCGAGCCTTGCCACTAACGACGTTTTTGACAGCTTTGTGAAGACCCTCACGGGCAAGACTATCACCCTCGAGGTGGAGTCTAGCGATACCATCGACAATGTGAAGAGCAAGATTCAGGACAAGGAGGGAATTCCTCCGGACCAACAGCGTTTGATCTTCGCCGGAAAGCAGCTTGAGGATGGCCGCACACTGAGCGACTACAACATCCAGAAGGTGCGCTCTCATTGAAACCCCCGTTTGGATCAAGGCAGCCCAGCAATGAACTCCAAACGTGTGGATCTCGACATGGGCTGTCAAGGCTTGACAAGCGCAATCGTACATTGGGTCCACAGCTGATCCTTACTTTGCGAACAGGAATCCACTCTCCACCTGGTCCTTCGTCTACGTGGTGGTATCATCGAGCCATCTCTCAAGGCTCTTGCTTCCAAGTACAATTGCGACAAGATGATCTGCCGCAAGTGCTACGTATGTTCTCCAATCCTACAAACAATCGCTCCGTATTCCTTCTAAACTCGACGAATCCTGGCGCAATATCCCTAGCGAAAGAGTACGTGCGGTCGTGCTGACTGGTCTCCCACCGCAGGCTCGTCTCCCCCCGCGTGCTACCAACTGCCGCAAGAAGAAGTGCGGTCACAGCAACCAGCTTCGGCCAAAGAAGAAGCTGAAGTAGACGGTACGCCTCTGCTTCGGTTGTAGTGGAAAGGTCGCTTTGGGGTTGGTGTTAGCTGGAAAATGCATCTGAGCTTTTTACTCTAGTCTGCAGAGTACTATTATTCCTACCACTCCAACCCTTCAGTCCACACGTGCATTTCGGGTCCCCCAGCGGTCCACGTTTCACCTGAGCCGTGTGTCCTCCAACAAACGCTTCTGCCGTATCACCGAAATACCCGTCAGCCGTTTGAACTAAACCAGCAAGACTCTAAGTCCTCCCACGCAGCCATATGCCGCGCTGTAGCCTCACAAAGACAACTAGTACGACTTCTCCACTGTAGCCAGAGACGTTTCAGAAAGGGCAAGCAGCAGAAAGGTCGCTGTCGCTACGTGACTGTGGTCAGTTTGAGTTTCTGGGTGTATAGAACAGCCAATACTGAACATATAGAGTGTTTGATCCACTACGCTGGCTGTTACATCGAGGATGCTGTTACCCTACAGGAACACCACGTAGTAAATAGGTAGCCGCCTGAAACACAGCTGACAAAAGCAATGATATGATATGGTTGGTGACCCTTTTGTTTCCATGCAAAATCTCAAACGCCTGTCCTTCCGACCAGGATTTGCATCCACTTGGAGGGCATGATGGTCTTCGAATGTCGTCGCTGATAAACCGAGGGGTACATCAATCGTTTAGGGCGAGCATGTAAACACTGAGAAGGATGTACATGTGACTGCCTCTTCCAGTGGTACAATCAACAAAGATTCTTCGAAGAGCCCATAGTACACCAACGCTGGCTTCGGTCAATAGTCAATTGAGACTTGCGACAACTGACAACTTGCTTCGTGTTGTAGTGGATGCTTCAGCTTGCACACGCTCTGACCATGGTCCGTTGTGCAAATGCAAAGCGGCAGGCATCTTAGCGCGTTGCTCTTCGACCGCGCCTCGCGCTCCTCACATATCTCCCCTCCTACATACCTTTAGACCAGGCCTCTCCTTCGTGACCTGATCAACGCAATTACTTCTTTGGGTCACTCACCTTTGCCCTCTTCCAATCGTTTGTACTATTCGGACCAGTCTTTATACCGTCATCTTGCGTATACATCGTTCTTTATCAAACAGCAACCCCGCTGCAGCTGCAATACGCCGAAGAAGAACACGCACGAAGGGTAAAGCTGCAGCCTTGCCTGCGTTTTCGCAGGCATTGTTCGCTATGGATTCTTCTCCAAGCAAAGAAAACGAGCAGCTTCCCTCCTTCGCGTCGACAGAACATGCTTCAATGCGAAGACCCTCACTACTCCCAGCGTTCGAACCTTCTTCGTCCTCCCCGGCACCATTACGCGCCACAAAACGCAAGTTTGACGAGCACAAAGCAGAGTCTAGATACTACCCTACACCCGTGCCAACTTCCTCCACCGGTATCCTTCTGTCCTCTCCAATAGCACGCCCAGCGCTTCAAAGAACCGTGTCTGCGCTTACCGAACGCGCTCCACTCGGAGCTGTACCCACCTTGGACCTCCCTCTCAACGGCGAGCCTATACTCATGGGAAGGTCGAGTAATTCGTCTGACTATCAACTATCTGCTAATCGACTCATCTCTCGCGTCCACGTTCGAGCCGCCTATCAGGCGCCTACGCCTTCTCACACGTCCGGCGAGATTGTGATACAGTGTTTAGGATGGAACGGCGCCAAGGTTCATTGTCGTGGCCAGGTGCATGAACTGGGAAAGGGAGAAACATTCGCGTCAGACAAGCCGCAGGCGCAGATAATGGTGGATGTACAGGACACACGGGTTCTAATCTTGTGGCCGTCTGTGGACAGTCTGAAGACGGAAGGGTCGGTATCTGCACGATCTGCGTCGTTTTGGAAAGAGGAGTCCCCAAGCTGCAGGAGTGGTGCTGCCCTGGAACGATTTGCTTCGAGCCCTCCTCCAATTTACTCGCGGCTCCAGTCACCAGAGTCTCCTACACCAGCTAATCACACAAACCAAGTTCCTGCATCTGCCTTCCTAACGCCCGATCCAGCTGATACTGCGGGGAGTGTTGCTGTGCAGATCTATGAGGACAGCGAGCCGAACGATGAGCCGGCCCAAGACTCAACGCCTAGAGCTGGTTCGCCGATCAAGCGTTTACGATCGCAGCATTTCGCGAAGTCTGCTGTGTTGGCTGATGAGGACCACTTCTCGGATGGTGATGAGGAGAACGACCCTATCGTTCACTCATTCGGTCCCTTCGGCGAGAACCTGCTCTCACGCTTCGAGTCCTTCAAGTCTGTTGGGTCTCCTAAACGTCCTCGTCAACCTCTCAACTCATCCTTTCTTTCGCTACACCATAGCCCTGGCTCTGAAGCGCCTGTTCGCGCAGCTGATGCATCGCCTATCACCAATCACGTCGTCAACCAGCTTGCTTACTCTCGTCTGCACTCCCTTCCTCTATCCACGATCTTCAACAACCTTCCAGCCGAGTTCAAGGATGCCTGTTCTTCCACTGCGGAGACCGCGCGGCTGACCACATCCGAGTTGAAGAAGTTGCTGGACGACATACCTTGTGTTGGTGAGATCAGTCGAGAGGGTAAGGATGCGGCCGGCAAGGCTTTAGAGAACGAGTTCTACTACGTGCCGGAGATGGATCAGGACGAGCCAAGGAAGATCGCTGTGACGGAGAGTATGGGCAAGACAGGGCTAAGAGCTACGAGGAAGCAACACAAGGTAAGAATTCGTACCCTCGTTGTATTACAGCCCTGCAGCAACGCTAACTTAGTTGCCATTGTTCAGCAATACTACTGGAAGAGACCACGAAACTAAGCTCGCCGTTGCCTTGTCAGACATTGTGGATCTCTCCATACAGGTCATCCTACTGCTCCTGGGATGCCACTGTCAAGTCTAAGTTCTTCTGAATCTGCATCTGTTTCTTCTCGCGACTGCATAGCGTGGCGCACTTGGCACGGTGTTCCGTATCTATCCTCTAAGACCGTAGACGCATGGCGTGAGTGCTTGGAGTAGCTAGTCTTGTCGGTTCCATTGTCGTTGCTTGGGTAGTCGATTGGCTTCGAATTTCCTAATATCAACGATGCACAGCAGACTTGGAGCACAGCTTGTGTCAGTTCTCTATACTCCCAGCGTCTGTTCGAGCATTCACTGAGAACAATACGATTCAGATAACTCCGAGAACAATGGTTGCTATATGACGTAAGAATACGCGCGCTAAGTGAAACACGTGTGCACGTGAAGATAGAAGGAACGGAAAAATGTAGATACGGCAGAAACCGGAGAAACTGCGGCAGGAAATTCTCGAATAACAGCTTCGCGCTCGATGTGCCTTCGCGACTTTACTTCGAGACCAACAGTCAACCATGGCCCCAGTCTCAACAGCTCTGACTACGAGGGTAGCGTCCGGCTCGCCCTACCAGCTAGACGCCGATCAGGTACAACGAGCTGCTTCTTCTCTTGTGAAGCACCTCGCGACCGAAGCCGAGAGCAAGAAGGCCAAATCCACGAGACAAGATTTGCTAGCAGACGCCGGCAACACGAGCGAGGACAATGCGGAAGACGACGAAGTTCCTGTTTGGCTCATACTAACTACGAAGCAACACGTCGTGGATCAGAAGAAATTGAAGCCTGGCAAAATGTGCGCTTCTCGGTAACAGTTCAAGTACTTAGTAGCAGGACGCTGATGTGAATGTTGCAGCCCACTACCCTACTCCCTGAACACCTCCCCGACGGCGCGAATATGCCTCATGTACGTCCAAAGAGTCGTCTCTCAATCACAAGGGTCACAGCGCTGATCAATATAGTACCGCCGACCCGCAACGAACATACAAAGACATACTCGCTGATCCTTCTTTCCCTACGTCGCTTTCCTCCCGCATAGCTCGCGTCATTGGCATCTCAAAGCTTAAATCCAAGTACAAGCCCTATGAGAACCGGAGACAGTTGCTAGCCGAATACGACATCTTCCTCGCAGACGACCGCATCGTTACGTACCTACCTCAAGTCCTTGGAAAGGCGTTCTACAAAGGCGGCCAGAAGCGGCCCGTGCCCGTAAGCCTTGTCGGGAAGCCGGACAGGGCGGACGGGAAGACAGTCAAACCCGTGAAGGGGAGTGGTCTGATCGTAAAAGGCGGCGAGAAGGTCGCCAGGGCCGTCATAACGCCGAGTGACATGGCGAAAGAGATCGAGAAGTCTCTGTCCACAGCTCTCGTACACCTCTCTCCCTCAACCACCACAGCGGTCAAAGTAGGCAAAGCCTCGTGGACTCCGGATAAGCTTGTCGCCAACATCGAGGCGGTGGTCAACGGAATGACGGAGAAGTTCGTATCGAAAGGCTGGAGGAACGTGCGAGGCATACACATCAAAGGGCCAAACAGCATGGCTCTACCCATCTGGCTGGCCGACGAGCTATGGGTTGAGGAGAAGGACGTACTTGACAAGATCCCCGAGCCCGTGAAGAAGGAGCGAAAGCCGAAGAAGGGCAGTCTGACAGCCGAAGCTGCCGTCCCGGCGATCGAGGGCACAAAGGACGGCAAAAAAAGGAAGTCGCTCGGTGATGACGCCGATGAGCTGGACAAGCCGGCAAAGAAGAGCAAGAAGGCCGAGAGCGACGACTTGGCCAAGGAGGTCGCACTGCGGAAGGAGAAACTGAAGAAGCAGAAGGCTGGCGCGCTCGCGGATGTTGAGGCGTTGTCGAAGACGTCGGAGAAGGTTCCTGCGCCCGTCGGCGACAAAGTGAAGAAGACGAAGAAGCCCAAAGTCGCGCCAGTGGCCTAAGGCTAGGGAACGTAAGGTACCTGCATAGCATGGCGTTTGTTGGCGTTCAATCGTTGTCCAGAGGGGGGTTGTTGAGCTCTGGAGTTGAGGCTTGTATTGACACGAGTACCCTCTTCAGACCACTATTTCCTGTAGACCTTTTTTTTGAAACCATGCAAGCTCATCGGCATACGGCAGCGGTTGTTGAGAACGCCTCCGTACCTCTCTTGGTGTGTACCATCGCGACTTCGCCGAATTCTTCCGTGCCCTCGGCGATACACCCCCTTCCGAACAAACCCACCACGACACTGTCAGTTCGGGGCGAATGGCAGTGCAGAAAACGTCCATGGCGTCGCGGATGAGAGGGGTTCTACAACCGGGCAGACCAAGCTTTTGCTGCTTGGAATTGAAGTATCTGAGAGTCGCCTGTTCTTCCAAAGCTACGCACGTCTTGCGATCGCGAGTCAGAAACACCGAGTGCATATTATCGCTCAGAACGCCATACGCCACACGCCATACAATGCGACGCCGTCCCTATCCAATGCTGATGGGCTACAAGTCCTGCGGCATCGAACCATCGATGTGGGCACGGTCGTGCTCCTGGTCAACGAGTACCCAGTCATCCATCTCATCAGCTTCTGGATCTGGGCCAAAATACTGCTTGAACGCCTCCTCCAGCATCTCGTCACTCAGCTCCATGTGCGGCCCTGGCGCCGTCCTGAACACTAGTCCATCCTTCTCGTCGAGCTTCTTCAACCCGATCCAGTCTTCGTTGTACAGTGTGCGATTTCTCAGTGGCGTCATTGCCTGCGTAGTAGCGTTCACCTCCGCGAACCAGCCGCTCTCTTTGGGAATGACTGTCGTGTCGTCCTCGAAGACGTACATAACGAACTTCCGCAGCTTTGCAATGTTCGCAGCATACGTCTTGTTCTTGGCCGCGCGCTCGTTGTTGATGTCCGCCAGGAAGTTGGAGTACTTCAGGTACTGGTCGCCGCCGAGTCCAGTGGTTTCGTTGACTTCGCGGTAGTACTGCGCCGGGACCAATCTATTCTGTATGAATGTCGACCATGTGTTTGTGCGGAGAAGGCCGATGGCGGCTTTGCACAGCCAGTCTGTCGCAGCGCAGTCCTGGAATCGGGATATCCCGTTATGCTGGCTTCCGAAAGTGACCAGGTTCTGCACCGAAGGGCTATTGCAGCGCTCGACATAGCCTCTCAGGAATTGCCCGCCCTGCGAGAATCCGAGCGCGTTGATTGCGCGAGCTTTGGAGAGGACGGGGTGCGCGGCCAGGTCCTCGCAGACCTGGGCTATTTGCTCCGTCAGGTTGCCGAAGAACGTTGCGCCGCGGTCGGCGGAGACGTCTTCGTCGAGGCGGATGATGTGGACATAGGTTCCTGGGTTGACCTTTTGCGCAAGCTTGCCGACCATTGTGAGGCCATCGGCGGCGTAGTTGTCGCCCAGGCCATGCCAGACCACGAGAGGGAGAGGTGATGATTTGGGCGGCGATGGGCTGGTAGCGGGGAGGGCGGAGGACGATGCGAGGTTGGAGATGCAGAGGACAAAGGATATGATGGCGAGCATCTTGTGCGATGTGTTGGCGGAGGAGATGCACGGGATGCGTGGCCTACGCCAGCTTGTTGGTATGATGGCAGCCTACACGTCTAGAAACAAGGCTGGAACCGGCTGTCCGGCAACTCTGGGGAAGATTCAACTTAAGCCAGTTCGGGTACAGACGGCGTGTGGTGTCCAAGCCCTAACCAAGCTCGAACTTGGTATCTCCAGCAGCATCAGCGTGGGTGCATAGGGCAGACCCTGGTGCGTGGACAGGCGAGTGTGAAGAGTGTATCTATAGTTGCTTCTCTTCTCAGTGCTGCCAAAGGCGGCGCTAAGATATACAGTGAGAGGCTGTTCTGATAGTGACCGAGTCAGACTTTGGACATGCTCTGGAGAAAGCGGCGTTCACGGCGTCTGCAGTACATCTGCAGTGCATCTGCAGCAGGGTGCAAGCGGGCCTGAGTTTAACTCCACACGAGCGAGACCACCAATGACACGAGGCCCTTTGGCGTGCTAGGGCACTCCAGCGTCACGTCCCGCCGAGCGTGAGGGAGCCACTAGTGGTCCTACGAGCCTGCCAAGCATTGCTCTCGACTCCCTTTATAAGATGTGTCTGAACGCCGACCTTGAAACCACTGTTCCATAACACCACTTATCAGTTCAGCTCTAACCAACCAATACTCCGCTATCGCATCCGCACTTCAGTTCAATCTATCCTACCATCACCGACATTTCACACGACCACTTAAGTCCCTCTCTCCTCCCAGAAGCCCATCCTCTCCTTAAAATCGAAAGCCCACATCTTCCCGCCAACCCGATTTAATGGCCCCGCTCCTCCAGCGTGCTCTTTCCCCCGACAACGATATCAATCTCGTCGTCGGCGTGCTGGCGACCTTGATTGGGATCTTAAATGTTGTCGTCGGCGTTGCGGCTTGGAAACTGCAACGGCGCGCTAGTCGGCGTCGTCGAGGTTGGCCTTCCCCTCGACTGTGTTTGGAGACTCGGGATTGCTGACTCGGAGTTCTTTCGTAGGTGCAGATGCTGAGCATAATGGATATGAGTTTAATCTGCGGCTCGGTCGACAGCGCTATGGGCACGTGATCTAGGATGTCGTTGCACCGAGTCGGACCTGTCGGTCAAGACGGCGCCGTGCTCTGTTACAAGCTTGCTCCGAGCGCAATGAGCAGCTTGGAGACGTGTGCAGGACTCGGACTACGGGTGCCCAATCTCTCGGGCAGTGATGCTTCTGCGTAAGAGCTGAACTTTTCGTATATTCCGAGCGCAGCAAGCAGCTTGACGACGTGTTGGAGATTCGGATTTTGAGTATTCGGTATCTCGAGCATCGGTTTTTCCATGTATGACGGTTGGAATGTCTCACAGATACGAAAGGTATGGCTGGAAGGACGACGGATTTGAGCCGCGCAAGCTTGCGGACGAAGTATGTTAAACTGGAAACACGACGTGCTCCACAAAGTGGCGGATTGGAAACGTCGGACTCTTCGGCCATGTACATGACACGAGTGGTGCGAACAAGAAAGCTAGGTAACTTGAATCCTCACTACCACATTTGCGACACACGGTAGGTGGCGAGCGAGCCTAGCCAAGTCCCCAAGCCCGCCAAACATGCCGAACGAGTCAGACTAGCAATAAGAGCTCTCACCTCAACCGCCACCACCACCCGTTCCCTTTCCCTATCACATCCTCGTCAGATGCCACTTCCTCGTCAAGTTCACGTCTCGCGACGGTGCAGGACGACATCCAGTTCTGGTGATAGGAGAGCAAACGACATTCTTCAAAGGACCTCCCTGTCCATAAGTGCTTGCAGTCTCTTGCGGCGATACGCGTCCTATCAGTCAGTCCCGTGACGCCACCGTCGTCGAAGCGTCTGCGGCTCGCCTCCCGTACTGGGCAAGTGTAAGGCATTCGGTTGGAACAAGGCTGGAGCCGGCCGCGAAGAAAACCCGGGGCCGAAGGGTCAGGATAGCTATGGCCTAGCTGCCGTTCGAGCATGCAGTAGCGCCCGCCCTCCCGGGGCCATGTTCCTCCAGCCACGTGAGATGCTTAGGTCGTGTACACGCAGTACATCAGTACATTGATAGGGTAATTTGTTAAGGTACTCGAAAGACATCGGCATGGTAGGGGTATCTTCGTATCTGACATCTAAATGGCGTATACAGCGCCCACGCGCCAAACCCACCATGCCCTACAAGATCGCGCGTTGCTTGAAACCCATCACTATGCAACCGTCGTTTCCTCATATCTCCAATTCTGTAAAAACTCCGTCTCTAATCCCTGAGTGTCGACGCTCAAGATAAGGAGTGCTCATAACCCAAGTGCTCTCCAATAGGAACAAACATATCCACCATCCTTAGAGCAGGATAGCGACACGAGCACGCTGGACTGCCCGGATCGACGTGTTCGGATCCAGGTGATGACCTGCAATGCGCCTAGCGCCGCTGACCGAGATGGAACCCGAGCTCGTAGCCAGTGTATCCGGCGTCTAGGTCTTCCAGTTAGTGAACGGCCTCATAGTGGTGTTAGGGCAGAATCACTCCGTCTATGGCTGGTGCGACGTTGTAACTTCCAAGCTGCTACCCCAAGAGCGACGCTAAAAACGCCGATCAAGGCCATCAACACCCCGAAAACAATGCTGATGTCGTTCTCTTTGGATAGGGCACGTTCAAGAACGGGAGCCATGACGGTTGTGTTTGGTTGACGAGCAAGAGGTGTCCTTCGGCTTCACAACGAGGGTGTAATCCTAGGGACGGCAAGCGGGTTATGTAGCGCTGTGGACCAAGTTGAAACCCAGTAGTGATGCGGAATGGGGAGACAGAGAGAGCGGATGGCCATCCTGTCTTATGGAATCCAGTGTATGCCGAGAGACTGCTGTTGCGAACTGAAGTGTGGTGCTGCTGAGGCTTCTAAGTGCACTACACAGCCCCAAGGTGTCCACGATACGATCCCTGCACCTAGCATTCCACTCATTGAATGTCCGCTATCCGCAATGCACCATTCCACTTCTCCGCGATGCCGTTCCTGTCTTATCTAGCAACGGATCATAGAGCTGGGAACGTTTGTTTCACTCTTAAACTGCGTCATGAGGATTCCAGGACCGAGTGTTCGTTTTCCACCATGCATCCCGCAAAACTCTCGTCGAATGATATCGCATACCGTCATTTATCCGATAACGTGATTCCCCGCGTAATGCCCGATCCCGCGTAATGCCCACTTTTGCGCGTCCTAGCAACATATGAAAACATCGCTCTAACAATCTAACTGCTAGGTGCATCGGCCTAATGTTTTATATAGTTTAAGAAGAGTAGTAACATAACTATTTCAGCTACTAAGTAACTTAGAGATAACGTGAGGGCGGCTGTGTGCTGCGCCCGGAGCGTAACCTCTGCGAAACCGGCACCCAGCCTGCGCCGCGCTGTGGTAATGTCGGGCTAGAAGTCCTATCCTTAGAACTTCTATCGCGTTGAAGCTTAGGCCCTAAAAACCCTAGAACAGTATGTGAATTGCTTGCTTCCTGATAGGGGCGCTCTGTAGAAGGCTGCGCGTGAAGCCTCTTCCGGGGCACCCCTACCCCTTCCTCTTCAGGACCCCTCTTCTTAGGCTTAGCAGCGTCTACTTTCGCTGCCCTCACTACTATCACTTCTTCTTCCTCTATAGTGGTAGCCTGAGGCTGCTTAGTAGTTTGCGCAAGCTTACTAGCTTGTTGCGCTGCTTTCTTCGCCGCTCGTTCAGCCTTTTCACGTTCCCGCTCTACTTTTACTGCCTCACGCGCCATAACACGCGCAGCCTTCCTTTCCTCCTTCTCGCGCGCTTTCCCTACTCGTGCTCTAGCTACTTGGAGCTTCCGATCTTGTATAGCTTGCTTGCGTTGGCGCTCCGCTTCTGCTTCGTCGGCTGCTTGCTGGCGGGCTCGCTCAACCCGAGAGGGACTGAAAAACCGTGCTTGGCCTGCACTCTCGCCTTCTTCGTATAAGTGAAGCCTTTTTCCACGTTTCCGCTTCTTCCTCTCTTGTACTAGCGCCCTCTTCAAGCCTTGAATCTCATGTTGTGAGATCTCTAGCTTAGTAGCCAGCTTTTCACTAGCGTGGAGGAAAGAACGCGCTTCTACGTTAATGTGACCTTCCTTTTGTAAACGGTTAAACATACGGCGTAGTGAGCGTGCTGAAGTCGGCGTTCGAACATGCTGCGGCTCAGGTGTGGCGTTGTTCCGTGTGATTGTGGCCATTACACGCTCCGGGTTGAATGGGTGAATTCCAGTCGCCTCCCATGCGCTTCTAACATTCTTCTCCGTAAATGCGCGTTTCCATGCCTGGCAGAAGAATGTCCAGAACTGCCGCTTTGTAACACAAGTGAGACCTCCACTATTACTTAGGAACTCGTTAACTTCTTGTGAGTAATAGGTCGCAAGAGGCGAAAACATGCCAACATCGAGAGGCTGCAGCCTATGGGTCGAGTGTGGAGGGAGAACGGCGAGTAGAATTTGGTTGCGGTCGGCGTAGTCGATAAAATCGAGGTTAACATGGCTACTATGGCCGTCTAGAATAAGTAGGCGTTGACTTCTAGCTGCTTTTCGGCGTGTGTTGTGGTCAAACACGTGCCGCAGCCACTGCAACCCCAAACCCTCGTTACTCCACCCTTTCTCGGAGCTAGCGAAGTATGCCGACTGTTTTTTGCCGTCAAAATCCTCTAACCAAGCGTCTTGTAAGTTTCCCGACTCGCTTTGGTAGATAAGCGCGGGTGGGATGCGTGTTCCGTCGGCGCAAATGGAAGCAATAAGCGTGATGAAGTCCCGGCTACCGTCCTGACTCGCACCGAGCAAGCGCCCACTTGCTAGTGCTTCGCGAGAGACGATACTTTTTGTAGACGTAGAGAGGCCTATCAAGAAGCCTTTCTCATCAAAGTTGTACGTGTTTGATGGCGTGACGTTGTACTGCTGCGTCTTTTCGTGAAGCTAGGTTGAAAGTGTTAGACACGCATACTAGAAGTAGGCTGCACGCTACTATAATGCAGGTAGAAGAAAACTGACTAGGCTGAAGAACTCTTGGAAGTACTGCGAGTTATCTGCAACCTTGCGCTTATGATCAATCACTCGTAGGTAGACGCTAGTAAGGCGATCGCGGTGTCGCTGGTAGAAGCGGGTGACCCAGTTCTTTCCAAGCTTAGTTTTTGCAATCTCCTCAGCAATATTCTTGAGCATCTGCGGCGTTGGTGGAAGGCCACGGTCCGTGAGTCTATTCAGATGTGCAATAAGCACCTCTTCTTGCGCGTTTGTGAGCTTCTGACGGACATCGGAGTTGGCTTGCTGAATTGTGTCTGTCTCGCCTTTATGGCGCCTTGCTAGCGTTCTGCGGTCGATGTTCCACTTTCGCGCAGTTGCAGCGTAGTTCACACGCTCTTGCGACTCTACATCATCTAACGCGCAAGCTATACGAGTGTTGAGGTCCATTGTGGAGTAGAATAAGTTTGGCTATTCGTGATGCGCAAAAGTGGGCATTACGCGGGATCGGGCATTACGCGGGGAATCACGTTATGGATAAACAACGCTCGGAATAACGTATCCCCAAGCCGAGTCACGTACTAGACCAACCCGGCCCTAGAACCGTGACATTACCCCTCCGTTATACACATCGAGCTCCTGCGAGAGTCCCTAGAGTTGGGGGAGTCCTCCGAGTCCACAGCCGAATGGGCTAGAGCATCGTCCTCTTGTAGGCCATCTTCGAGGCTTGTGTCGGAGCTACTATCGCTATGGCTATAGCTGTCTCCGTCGCCGTCGTTACTGCTAACGTTGCTGCTACTGTTGCTATAGGTATTGTCCGAGTGGTTGACGGTGATCCGGGTGAGTCTTTGCGGGTCGACGCGCATGTGTGCCTGGAGTAGCGATCCGAAGGCGGTAGCCACTGGTTTCGTGCTGTTCGTGTGATGGTAAGCAAGTAGGGCCTCGTCGCAGTTCGTGAGGTCCCTTGACGGTTGCCAGGAGGGCTGCGGGTGTCCTGAGTATTTGACGAGATATTGGACTCCTCTTCCCCTATGCCTTGAATCTAGGATCTCTTCCACTTCCCATTCGTTGAGCTCTTCATCTTCCACTAAGACGAGAGGCGGTGGCGGTGTTGGAATCTGTCCTGGTAAGGCATCGTCGGGGTCGCGTCGAAGGAGATTGGTGTGGAAGACGTCGTGGATTTGGAA